>JAUPMG010257986.1:0-20942 GCA_031762675.1 Pachysandra terminalis | reverse complement strand
ATTGTTAGAATAAATTCAACCACTTAATTCATTCCCTTTTTACATAATCAATAGGAATTAATTTAATAATTTAGGAAAAATTACCACCGATCCTTGTGGTTCGACACCCTCAAAATAGCCCTATCTGCAAAGATTCATACTATTGCGTGTGGTTAATAATTATTATTGACACACATCAAGTCCCTAAAGGAATGTTGGTCTACTGGTGTAATCCACCCTGAGTGCAAGTCTTTTAAGGAATAAGAATGGTGGCATTCCTCCGTGGGTGCAAATTCCTAAAAGAATGGGTTGATGGTACATGTGTGTTTCTACTGTGGGTGCAAGTCCCTAAAGGAATGGTACAGGTGGCTTCCTCCGTGGGTGAAAGTCACTAAAAGAATGGTTGTTAGTGGTATATTCTACTGCGAGTGCAAGTCTCTTAAAGGATAGGAATGGTGGCTTCTACCGTGGGTGCAAGTCCCTAAAAGGATGGGTCGTATGGTCGTGATTTGGATTGAGCACGTGATTAGGCTTGGTATGATTACCCCCGCATTGCGTTGCACTTCACTTCATCTCACTTGCCTTGCATTGCAGCATTATCATTTGTGACTTGTTTGACTTGATTGTGTATGTTATGTGATATGTGTTTGTGGATGTTAGCCTTATCATGGTGGGACTATGTGGATACTGGTTGTGAACATAGTGAGACTCTGTGATTGTTATAATACTTGTATGCTTGTGTTACATGGTGGGACCATGTGTATGTTTATTGCGGCATAGTAGGATTATGTAGATTTTGTGTAGAACATGATGGGATTATGTGGGTCGTATTTGACATAGTGGAAATATGAGGTTTGGGCTATAGTACATGATGGGATCATGAGTGCCCTATGATTTATCATGGTGGGACCATGTGAACTGTTAACTTGATATAATGTGATTGTTTATATGGTTTTCAATGTGAAAAGAGCTTGTTATGTTAGTTGTGATATACATATTTATTATGTGTGGTTTAGTTTGATAATAAGCATGATGCACATATGATTGTGATATTACATGGTGATTGAAATGCATGAATTAATTGTACTGTTATACATGCATAAAAGCAATTGATGTAATTTCGTTGGCTATCTCTACAAGGCTTCGGCTAATCCTTAACTCTACAGGTAATTAGTTTTTCTGACCTGGCTAGCTTCAAAAGGAGAGTTTTGTTTGAGAGACTATATACTTGATACTTTTTATTTAAGTTTTATGAGTTTGGTTTGACCACGAGTGGGCAGAACATGTAATAGATTATTTTATTTTACTTTTGTGGGTTATAGCTTGACAGATTTTAGTTGAGCTATGATTTGGTTTTATATGTGAGACTTCCGCTATTCATGATTATATTGTTGAGACTTTGATTTAACCAGGATGTGGTTGAATATGTGGTTGGATATCTGTTTCCACGTGGTGAATACAAAGGTCATTTTCTTGGAATCCTTGAGATCCTATATCTCGGATTTGGGGCGTGACACGCGGCTTAGCATAGCACGTAGGCCTAGCACGCCATGCCCTGCCCGTACCAGCCTGGCTATTCCAATCTGGCTAGTTTGGCCTAATTCGGGTCGAAAATAGATCTTTTTGGCCGTAATCCGGCCAAAACTAAGTCGTTTTTGCACAATAACGATTAGTTTTGGCTTGCTTTTTAATGAAAAATATATTTTGACCAAAACTGCCCTCCCAATAGTCAAGGATAAGGTTTCTAGTATTACAAGATAATAGAAACCAGGATAAGGTTTCTAGTATTATAAGATAATAATTAATATTTAGGATTTTAAATTTTTTATAAGTTTAAATTAATTTTTTTATAAGTTTTATAAGTTTAAACTTATATATTTATAGATTTTCATAATTTTTTATAAGCTTTATTTATAATTTTTTTTATATTTTTACAAGTTTTTATAAGACAAGCTTGAGTGAAATTCATTTGAAATATAGTTTTAAAATTTGTACTTAATTTGTAAATTTTTTATTTTTGTTCAATGTAATGTCTAGTTGTATTTTTGGGGGTTATAGTTTGTAAATAACTGCAAATAATAAATAGGTGAGTGGGTGCCATCCTAGTTGGGATGTGCTCATACTATAGTGATGCAGGTGTCAAACTAAATCCTTTGTATAATTTTAATTCAATAAATAAAATGTGATTTTTTTTTCATGTGCTTTTATCATTGTTCATTCGTATTAGTTAAGTAATATTAGTATTATAAGTTGTAAATAATTCTTAACTTATAAATTTTATTATATAAACCTTTTAAGTTGTATAAGTTTTTAAAGTTGTAAATTACCTTGTAAGTTTTTACAAGTTTTTATAAGTTTTTATAAATTTAAATTTATATTTTTTTTATAAGCTTTTATATGTTTTATAAATTTAAACTTATATTTTTTTATAAATTTAATTTTTAATTTTGTTTAAGTTTTTATAAATTTTAATAAGTTTATATAAGTTTTATATAAGCTGTAAATATTACTTTTCATTTAGATAGGTTTTAATATAAATTGTATAAGTTGTAAATAACTTCTAACTTATAATTTTGTTTTATAGGTTTTATATAAACATTTTAAGTTTTATAAGTTGTAAACTAACTTGGAAGTTTTTACAAGTTTTTATAATTTTTTATAAATTTAAACTTATATTTTTATAAATGGTCATAATTTTACAAGTTTAATTTATAATTCTTTTAAGCTGTTACAAGTTTTCATAAGTTTTATAAGTTTAAATTTATATTATTTATAATTTCTATAAGTTTTATATGTTTAAACGTAAATATTTTATAATTTTTTAAAGATATTATAAGTTTAAATTTGTAATTTTTTTAGTTTTTACATATTTTTTTGTATTTTTTATAGTTTATTAAACAAAATTGTATTTGGACCTGATGGGGCCGCGGGCGGCCCAGTGAACCCGCCCGACACGCCCGCCCAGCACGACACCCGGCCCGGCACACCCCAGCCCGTGTCGTGCTGAGCTTGGGGTTTATCAAAATGAGCACGGTAAGACACGGCATGGTCCAGCACGGGCCGCAGGTCGTGCCAGCCCAACAGCACGACGGGCCCGCGCTAAACGTGTTGTGCGGTGCCAGCCCATTTACACCTCTATTTTGGACAATAACGTGTCAGTGTTTTGCCTAGTGTGATGTTCCGATTCTCTTGTGTGAAAGTTCTGAATTAGTCTGCTTGGGATGGAGCTTGACAGAACAGTCAAAAAAGAAACTCACTCGGTCCAATAATTCAGAAGCTCTCCTATTCTCACTCTACCTGAGAGCTCATCCAACATGAGAAAAGGATCCAAATTCTTCAATTCCATCCTGAAATCACCACTAGCATGAAACAAAACCTATTATTCACAAACTCGTATAAACATTCCAAATTACTGAAAGAACACAAATAACAGAAATATATGAAAACTGAATTTCTAGGTATTATAATCAGTACTGTGAAATTGGCTTTTGAAAATCGTTGACCTTGGATTGGCAGATCGGAGCTAAAGAATCCATGAGGAAACTAGAAGACAAAGACGCATTCGAGTTGTGTGATCTCATTGAGGAGCATCAGAATGCTTTCATCCCAGGTAGGCAGATTTTAGACAACATACAACTGACACATGAACCTGTTAATGAGTACCACCTTAACAAGGGTAAGCCTAGAGTGGCTTGTAAACTTGATCTGAGGAAGGCCTATGACAATGTTAGGTGGGAGGCTATTGAGAAAATGCTTGAAGCATGGAATTTCCCCCCCTATTTACACATTGGATTAAAGTTCTTATTAGCAGTGTTATTTACTCACTTTCCATTAATGGCTCTTTTAATGGTTACTTCAGTGGCAGAAGGGGACTAAGACAAGGGGACCCACTATCCCCATACTTGTTTACTATTCTTATGGAATACCTTGACTGTTGCATTTAGAAAAGGACTGTCTGCCAGCAATTTTCTTATCACCCTTACTGCTCCAACCCAGCTATCACCCACATTACATTTGTAAATGATTTGCTTGTGTTTACTGCTGGTGACCCTGGTTCTTCAAGCCTCCTCAAAGAAGCTTTGATTGAATTTCAGTCTTATACTGGTCTCTCCATCAACAACTCAAAGTCTTTACTGTTTGCTTCTGCTGTCAGTCAAGGTACTCTGGATCAGATAAAAGATATTTGGGGTATTAATGTTGGTACCCTTCCCATTAGATACTTTGGTGTGCCTTTGATCTCTTCTAGACTCAAAGTGAAGGCTTTCAAGGAACTAATTGAGAAGACCGCCAAAAAAGCTCAATGCTGGAAATTCAGAAATCTCAGCTATGGGGGCAGACTTGAGCTTGTAAATTCAGTGCTTTTGTCTACTCAAATCCATTGAAGCACTAACTTTATTCTACCTAAGAATGTTTTCAAAACACTTAATCAGATCTGCTACAAATTCCTTTGGGATAGTAATGAGCCAAGGAAGAAAATTTGTCAAGTGGCTTGGAAGGATGTGTGCCTTCCCAAAGATAAGAGAGGACTTGGAGTCTCTAATGCAGTACAGTGAAATCAGATTGCTGTTTATAAACTAATATGGCAGATTATTAGCAGAAAACAATCTTTGTGGGTGAAGTGGGTCCATGCTAACCTCATCAAACAAAAGTGCTTTTGGTCTATTAGGGCCCCCAGCAGCTGTTCTTGGTCATGGAGGAAAATCCTTCAGGCTAGAGTAAAGGTCAAGCATTTATGCAAGTGGAAAGTGGTTAATGGTACTGACATTTGGTTGTGGTGCGACATGTGGCACCCCCACAGTCCCCTCATAGCTCAGTACATCCCCACAGCAATCCATAGGGCAGGGTTCAACATTAATGACAGGGTGGCTAAACTGATCACTATCAATTAGTGGGTTACCTATTCTGATCCCAACTTGTCTATAATTTGGGATCATCTACAATCTGTCCCATTGCATAACCTTCTGAAGGACAAGCTGTGTTGGATCCCAGCTAAATCTAGTGACTTTAGTATCAGGGACACTTGGAAGCACTGCAGGAGTCACAGTTAGCCTGTGAGCTAGGCTAAGTTGATTTGGTTTAAAGGTAATGTCTCAAAATTTAGTTTCAAATCTTGGCTTGCTCTGAGAGGTAGGTTGTTGACCCAGGACAAGCTAATGAGGTTTGGCATCATCAATCACTCATGTTGCTCCCTATGTAACTCATCAACTGAATGTTATGAGCACCTCTTCTTTGCCTGTCCATTCTCTCAGTGGATGTGGCATAACTTGCTGCTATTGACTGGTATTTCAAGAAGTGTGCTCTCTTGGAATGAAGAGGTCAACTGGTGTGCAAACTTTTCTGGGGGATCTGATCTCCATGAAAGAGTCCTCAACCTTGGATTTACTACTATCATATACTTTATCTGTCAAGAAAAGAATGCTTGGATCTTCAAGCATCAGTTTAAAGAAAAAGAGGATATTTTGTTGGTGGTTAAGGATACCATTAGAAGATATCTTGCTGTCAAAGTGACTGTTGTACAGGATAATAGCTTAAACAGACAGTTTTGTTCAACATGGAGCATTCAGCCAAGGTTTCTGGAGTAGTGTTGCTGTCAAAATGACGGCTAGCTTTTTGTATTACCTATACTTGTGTACTTGGGTACCCCTTACATTGAGGGGGGCTAGTTTGGGTGGATATCACCTCTCTACTTTGTAATCTTCCTAGTGCTCTTTCTTTTCAATAAAACTTAACTTCCAAATAAATAAATGAATAAATAAATAAAAAAGAATACCCCGATCCCAACGGCGAGACCGATTCTCAATCCGCCAAGTGACTGTTCACTATTTCTCATCAAAGGCCCATCTCTACAGCTCGCCATGCCTTCCCAAGTGAAATAAGATTCACTTGTGGATTGAATGTTATCTTTCAAACTGATCTATGATTTATCGCTGCTCTGACTATTGTTGACGGCGACCTGTGGCAACTCAATCATCTACGAGCTCCTGAGTTGCGCGAATATGTCTTGAAGTTTGTTGATGATTGGAATCATGGAATGACATATAGGAGTAGTGGCAATCGACGACCCTTGAGTCGCAGAAACCGGTTCGTCCGTCATGGATGATTATTTGTAGATCGCTGATCAGTTTGAGGAGATCGAACCAAAACAAACCTAATTCGGTGGCCTAGTTCCATAACGCAAAGCTGAGGAATCCTGTCTCTGTTTTTCTCTCCTCAAACGCTCATTGAATTTGTGTCGATATCAATGATCGTTCTCCGGTATAGTCGGAATCTTTCTCACGATCGTTCTCTAGCAGTGAAGTTCCCAGGCGGAAATCCTTCAAGAGGTTTAATCTAAGAACTAAATAATCTCGATCTGATAGGTCTGCAAACTTCATTGGAGTAGAGAATCCCTAGATTTAGGGATCCAAAGACGGGATAAACCCTAGATTTAGGGGTCCAAAAAAGGAGAGGGTTAGACGAGAAGAAAGCAGGGAAAAGTTTGTGAGAGAAAGAAAGGTGGCAGGAAGGAAGGTGAAAGGGGTGTGCGCGGAATCGGGATGATGTGTAACATTACCAACGGTAACTAAAAAGCAGCAGGTAACGACATAAAAAAGGGTCGACAAAACCTCAATTTTTTTTTGTGATAGGAAAATCCAATATCTCCTTGATGAGTCTAAGGCCCTATAGACTTTATCACATAGCCTAATCTATGCTGTGGAGGGAACCAATGTCTAGCATCATTAAGATATGAAGGCCTATTAGGCTTGAACCAAGAAGGATTGTTGTGCACGCTTTACTATCCTGAGCTATCACACCACGAATCCGAGATATGTAATCTCGAGGATTTCCAAGGGAATGACCTTTCGATCCAAACCATGGATGCGGTCAAACCAATCAATCAACCCGTGGTTCAACAGAGCAAACTAAATTCAGCGGATGTCTCATAAAATTTTAAACAAAACCTTTAACCATAATTTATAACCATAAATAAAATCCAATCAAATCAATGATTACATTGTTCCAGCCCACAAGGGGTCAAAACAGAAACTAATAATCTGTAAAAATTCAACAGCAACTCCTAATCCTTAAAGTTTCCATAGTCTTATTCCCACCCTGCTAGTGTCTCTAGCTTGGAGGCTCAATAGGAAGAATCAACAGCAATTGCAATAGCTATTTTCATAGTCATATGATAAGTCATGGTAATTCATGCAAGTTTCACCAGATATTACCACCTTAGTCATGTAATCAATACAATTAAGAAGTCAAGGTTATCACTATCATGTCATTCTACTCATTTTCTTATTATCACAACCACAACATAAATTCCACAAGTCATAGTTCATCTTAATGTCATGTCATTGTTTTAACTCACACATCATTACATCATAATCATTCTCATCTTATTCAAATATCAATGTTATCATGAACTTTGTCATCACACATGCACGAACACAATCTAAATAGATACCATGTACTCATAAACGCTGTTATGATACATTTCCACTCCCAAGTCTATCAACTCTCACGACACCTTCTATACGCTAACAGTCCTCCTTTTCACTTATCATACCCTACACAACATAAATCAATCCCAACCACAGTTTACACTATAACTCAAGTAACAATCACACATTACGCCACAATCAACTCACAGTCACCAACACACCACAATCAAACACATAGTCACACAGCACACCAAATTTAATCCATAATCACATATCAATCAATGCAATACATGCAGATGAATGCCACGAGCACACAGATGAGGAACAACACACACATACAAGAATGCAATGCAATATAACGTATGATGCAATGCTTATGATGAATGAAATGATACAATATGTGGAAAGGGTGTTAGGCCAAGAATGTACTCATACAACCATATCATGGTCCCTCTTATCTAAAGAGTACCAAAATCTCATTATCCATTTGTTTTAGGGGATTCTGACCCAAGGTAGAAAATGCCACCCCCTTTCCTTTTTAGGGATAATTTCCATGGTAGAAAGCCACTTTTTTTTTTCATTTCCTTTTATGGGATAGTACCCAAGGTAGCAAATCCACCATCTTGCCTTTTTAGGGATAATTCCCATGGTAGAAAAGCCACCTCCACACAATCATACAGTGAACTCATCTAGAGTCACTCTCAAAACATATATTACTTGTGAATGCATCTAGCATCACTCTCAAACACATCACAGTTCATAGGCTCGTATAGGAGCCGCATACCATATTTCAGCAAACTCACATGCTTTGACTTTCACTCATTCTAACATCATACAACATACCTTATAACATGATATAACTCTCTAGAGATCTCATCAAACATCATAACATAGCATACATGGTCATAACATACAGTAAACTAGGGTAAGTAGCACCTTTTGTTGTACAAAATCTTACACACACATTTCGCACAAAACCAACACCACATGCAACTCAACAATACCAAAACCAAGGTATCCACAAAGTTTGGACCTTTTTGGAGCTCGGTAGGTGGGCTTGGAATCTGCCGAAGCTCGGTAGATCAGGTAGATAGTTTGGGGCTTGGACAGGTGGGCTCGGTAGCTACCGAAGTACCAGCCGAGGGTCGGTTTCAGCCCAGAAATTCCATATTTTTATTGGGCTTCGTGTCCAACTTCACCCAACCTTAATTTCATATATTTCTCAAACAAAATCATAACTTACACTACCATTAATGAATCCATCATGTTACAAACAAAACCAAACAAAACCTAAGATCTATACAAGGATTTACATGTTAGATCCAACCCAAACCTCATGATTCAAAGCATATAACCTTATGTCATCATGTCAAAGTACATAAATCAACATAAACATGGATTGATCACACATTATCATGCAAAATAAGAATTCTAGATGCTTAATCCTAAAGAGTTATCATAATCCTACAAAAATAACTACCATAGAGACTATGAAAGATCCCTACCTCAATATTCAACAGATTTGAATCCGTAGTATCATCATCGTCTTTTCCCTCTTCTATCTTCTCCTGCCTTTACATTACTTGCCTTACTAATCTCTTGATTTTTTTCTTGTCTCTTCATAATCTACTTTGTATTTTTCCTCAATCATATAAAATCTTCCATTTACTCCTTGTTCTTCCCATCTTTTTCCTCTTATTCTCAGATCTGGATTCCTTCATCTCTCTCTTCTTTTCCCTCCTAAATCTTCTAACTGTATGGTTTGTTCCCCCTCTTTTTGCCGAATCTCAAATCCCCCTCTTACTAAATTAAGATTCGAATTTGAAATCCTTTCTTAAGATAATACTTAGTCTTCCATCACAAGCATCCTACCATATTGATTATGATCCTATCTTTTAACTTTCCTACAATGTAATTATTATTAATTACCCTTACTAATTACTTACATTGAATTCTTCTAGAGTTTCTCATTGGGCCAAATGACTAAATTTGTGACTAGGCCCAATAGCCCAATTAAGTTAGCCTATAATTTTAAATTCTCCCGTATACTTTCTTAAATCACTCATTAGTCCTTATTTCTAAAGTATCTTAACCTTGGCTTCCTATTCTCTAATTTTTTAGTCCTAATATCTCTTGGAAAATTTAAAGTTCACCCATATCTCTTAATGACCAAATTCTATATTTCTAGGCTAGTAAAGTTTTCTAATATTTAATCTAATTGTTTTATTAAAATCTTAGGCTCCTGGTCACTACAAGCTCCCCCTCTTAAAGGATATTCCGTCCTCAAAATTCAACTCTATAAACTAACCCAGTCAATCTTACTTCTACATTTACAATAAAGATTAGAGTCATATCATGCATTGCAATTTAACCATACATAGAAATTCCAATTTAACTTTAATTTCATTCCAAAGATAAAGTCAAAACATCAAGATTAGACCAGTCAAATGCTACCCTAGCATATACATCACTAATTCTTAAGACGAGTTTCAAATGAAGTTCCTTGCCATGCATAGATGGATACTACAGAAAAGAAAAACTATAGTAAAAATAAAATCTAAGTCGTCTAGAGAGTATCTCCCTCATGAGGAGGCGAAGGAGGGGATACTGAAGGTGGAGTTGCATCAGCCGTTTAGCGACACCCGAACATATCTTGAAAGAACTGGAGTGCCTTCTCCACGGTCTCGCAAAGCTTAGACATCTCCTGTCTGCTCTTTTCCTCCTCATCCTTCAGCTCATAGTTGGATCTCTCCAAGGCTGCAAGCCGACCATCCACAGTCATGCTCCTACTAGTGTCAGCAGGAGGTGCCGAGGAAGTGGAAGTTCTGAGGTGATGCTCTGGAAGAGAGCTACGCGATTCTTCCTAAAGTTTGATTGTTCCTCCTAAAAAATAACTCGTCTCATGTGTCGCTAGCTAGAACCGACCATTCTTGGTAATCCCATCCTTCCAATGTTTGTTGACCCAAAAGGTGGAGTGGTGATGCCGAACTTCGTGTCAGGCAAGGGAATACTCCAGTACTTACCAATCACACCATCAGGCAAGCAAAAGGTAAGGCACCCTTCCTCTTATTCCGTACATAACGTATGTGTCATGCCCCAAATCCGGCATACATGATCTCGAGGATTCCCAAGGGAATGACCTTCGGATCCAAACTATGGATGCGGCCAAACCATTCAATTTACCCGTGGTTCAATAGATCATACTAAATAGAGCGGAAGAATCATAAAATTTAAACAAAATCCAATTCAAACCAACAATTACATGGTTACCACTAAGGGTCAAAACATAATTAATAAAATCTATAAAGTTCATCAGCAAATCCTAAGTCTTAAATTCTCTATGTCTTGTTTACAGCTTATTCGTGTCTTTAGTTCTAATTTCATTCCTTCTCTAAAGAGTACCTCATTTCATTTAGGAGATAATATCCAAGGTAGATAAACCACCCTCTTTCCCTTTTGAGGATAATACCCATGGTAGAAAGCCACCCCCACACAATCACGTAGTGAACTCATCTAGAGTCACTCTCAACACAACACAATTCATATTATTCATCAAAATTCAAATCACATATCACAGTTCATATTATATCCCAGTTCATGTCACTTTCACAATTCATAGGCTCATATGGAACCCACACACACCACATTTCAAATAATTTTCATGCTTAGACTTTCACTCATTCTAACATCATTCAACATACCTTTATAACATGTTATGACACCCTAGAACTTTATCAAACCTCATAGCATATCTTACTTAGTGATGGCATACTATAAACTGGGACAAGTAGCACCTTTAGTTGCACAAAATCTCATACACTTATTTTACACAAAAACAAACACCACACACAACTTAACATCACTAAAATCATGTTGTCCAACAAAAATACCCTTATTGGGGTTCTGTAGGTGGTTTGGTAGTACCGAGCTACCTATCGAGGTTCTCTGTAGCTTAGCTCGGTAGCTGCCGAGCTCCGGTAGATGGGGCAGAGAGTTTGGATCTCTTGGTTGGTGATTCGATAGCTATCGAGCTACCTGCCGTGGGTCTAGACGGAGGGAGTATTAGCATGCTGCCACAGCGTATCGACGTCTTACAACTTCCAAGGAGGTCTCTCCCCTTAGAGGTAAATTCATATTGATGTGCTGACGTCTTACATCGTTTAGGCCGTCTATACCCTTAGATGTAAATTCACATCGACGTGTCGACGTCTTACATCGTTCAGGGTTGTCTCTCCTCTTAGGTGTAAATTCATATCAATGTGTCAACGTTTTACATCGTCCACTGCTGTCTCTCCCTTTAGGTGTAAATTCATATCAACTTGTTCACCGAAATGCATCTCTTTGGTAAATGTGAGGCACACCTCTAAGGTTGTGAACCCGAGGGGATGTCCCATCACAGGTGGGAACCTCGAGTATGACTTGAGAGGATGTCTCACTACAGGTGGGGCTCTCATGAACCCAATGAGATGTTCCATTCTGTCGCAAAGGGGCCTGGCATCCTGCTGTGGAGTACCTGTTGATATTACCTTCACTGTATATTCATTGTGAGGGTCTTGATCCTCTTGTGATTTATGCAATAAAGGGCCATTATGGTAGCGCACTACCTTATCTCTTTATATATGTCTTGGTTATATATTCCTTGAACCGATTCCCCAAATAGATCAGGGTTCTTCTTTAAGAAGTTCCTGAGGGCTCTACCCATCGGTATCAGTGGGGGCGCCTTACCACATGTCAGTTATACTCCTGACACGTGTCAATCTATTATTGAGCTATTTGCCCTTACCATTTCTCATATCTATATTTCAGTCCCCTTGACCACAACGATTATCTTCAAGATATTGGCATGGTAATGATATAGTTTGACTAACATTGTCACCGCGTGCCAATCACTGGCCTTGAGCATTGGCGAGTCTGGGAGTATAGAGACGCATTTCTTAATCGGCATCCCACCGTGTAGTATTGGCATTCCGCCATTGAGTATAGAGACGCATCTCTTAGTCGGCATTCCATATGGAGTATTGACATTCTGCCATTGCGTATAGAGACGCATCTTTTAGTTGGCATCCCGCCGTGGAGTATTGGCATCCCGCCATAGAGTATATAGACTCATATCTTAGTTGGCATCCCGCCATGGAGTATTAGCATCCCGCCCTGGACTATAGAGACACATCTTTTAGTCGGCATCCCGCCGTGGAGTATTAGAATCACGCCATGGATTATAGAGATGCATCTCTTAGTTGTCATCTCACCGTGGAGTATTGGCATCTCGTCATGGAGTATAGAGACGTATCTCTTAGTCGGCATCGCACCATAGAGTATTGGCATTCCACCATTGAGTATAAAGACGAATATCTTAGTCGGGATCCCGCCGTGGAGTATTGGCATCCCGCCGTGGAGTATTGGCATCCCGCCGTGGAGTATTGGCATCCCGCAATAGAGTATAGAGACTCATCTCTTAGTCGGCATCCCGTTATGGAGTATAGAGACACATCTCTTAGTCGGCATCCCACCGTGGGGTATTCGCATTCCACCAAGGAGTATAGAGACACATCTCTTAGTTGGCATACGGTTGTGGAATATTGGCATTCTAGCATTGAGTTTAGAGATGCATCTCTTAGTCGTCATCTCGTCGTGGAGTATTGGCATCCCGCCATAGCGTGTGTCATCCCGCCATGGAGTATAGAGATGCATCTCTTAGTCGGCTTCTCACCGTGGAGTATTGGCATCCTGCCATGGAGTATAGAGACGCATCTCTTCGTTGGCATCCCACCGTGGAGTATTGGCATCCCGCCATGAAGTATAAAGATGCATCTCTTAGTCGGTATCCCGCCATGGAGTATTGGCATTCCGCAATGGAGTATAGAAACGCATCTATTAGTCAGCATCTCGTCGTGGAGTATTGCATCCCGCCATGGAGTATAGTGACGCATCTCTTAATCGGCATCCCTTTGTGGAGTATTGGCATCCTACCATGGACTATAGTTAAGCATCTCTTAGTCGGCATCCCGTCATGGAAGATTGGCATCCCTCCATGAAGTATATAGGCGCATCTCTTAGTCGGCATCTCACTATGGAGTATTTGCATCCTGTCATAAAGTATAGAGACACATCTCTTAGTCGGCATCCCGTCGTGGAGTATTTGCATCCCAACATGGAGTATAAAGACGCATTTCTTAGTCGGCATCCAGCCGTGGAGTATTGGCATCCCGCCATGGAGTATAGGGATGCATCTTTTAGTCGGCATCCTGTCATGGAGTATTGGAATCCCGCCATAGAGTATAGAGACGTATCTCTTAGTCGACATCCTACCGTGGAGTATTGGCATCCCGCCATGGAGTATAGAGATGCATCTCTCAGTCGGCATTCCACCGTGGAGTATTGGCAACCTTCCATGAGGTATATAGATGCATATATTAGTCAGCATCCCGTCGTGGTGTATTGGCATCCCGCCATAGAGTATAGAGACACATCTCTTAGTTGGCATCTCGCCGTGGTCATATGGTAATATGATAGTCATCGTCGGCGTATGTTGTTTGCCACAATGACCAATCCCCTAGTACGGGGATCTGTTTTGACCTTCCCCCTTTGCTCTTGGGCTTTGGTACATACACCAAACCCCTTAGGACTTGATAATAATAACTTATTTTTCTGGCGCCACCTCACCCATAGGCGGGGGCTAGCACTCCTAGGGTCTAGCGCCAGTAGTATCAATCCCACGCGATTGATTAATAATTATTTAAGTCAATGAATCAACAATAATTTATTTTCCTGGCGCCACCTCACCCGCAGGCGAGGGCTGCCTTTGACTCCACCCTGCTCCTAGGGTCTGGCACTAGTAGTATCAATCCCACAGGATTGAAAATAATTGTTTAAGTCAATAAATGAATAGTAATTTATTTTCCTAGCGCTACCTCAACCGCTGGCAGGGGATGCCTTTGACGCCCCCTACTACTTGGCTTTTACATCTGTACCAGTCCCATAGTATTGGTAAAAAAAAAAATACATTTTGTGCTGAGTCAAAGCAACCTCATCAACTTTGGAATCGGCTTTCGGCGCCTGTACCACTCCCATAGAGTTGGGATATGCCTTTGACGCCCTTTACTCTTGGGTTTTGACATTTGTACCAGTCCCATAGGATTGTTAAAAATAAAAAATGTCGTATCTTTTTTTATGCTTTGGGGCGTCACTTCCCGATCATCATCGTGACCGATCCTCCTTGAGACCGATCATCCTCGGGACCGATCATCGTGATCTATCCTCCTCGATACTTTACTGAAACTATCAACAGCTAATCTGCCTCGGTACCTTGCTGAAATCATCAATAGCTAGTCCTCCTTGGGACTTTGCTGAAATCACCAATTAGCCAGTCCTCCTCGGGACTTTGCTGAAATCATCAACAACTAGTCTCTCTCGGGACTTTGCTGAAATCATCAACTACTAGTTCTTCTTAGGACTTTGCTGAAATCATCAATTAGGTAGTCCTCCTCAAGACTTTGCTGAAATCATCGATTAGTTAGTCATCCTCGGAACTTTGCTGGAATCATCAATTAGCTAGTTCTCCTCGGAACTTTGCTAAAATCGAAATCATCAATAGCTAGTCCTCCTAGGGACTTTGCTGAGATCATCAACAGCTAATGTATGCGCACATACTTTCCCTATTCCTGCACTGTTTTGATCAATTTCATAATCTACTTGGTCTTTCTTTTATAGGTGCAGTTCATATGCCATGCTGGCTCATCCTCCAAGTGCAATCAGCGCCCTATGGGTAGTCCCCCAGTTATTGTTCAGGAGGAGGAGGTGCCAATCTCCGATCATGAGGTTGAAGGAGATGACGGAAATGATGCCGATGAGGGCCAAACTCATAACTTGTGCCCCATCAATATTGAAGTCGATTTATAGCATCGCAGCCTCGGCTCGAGTAGGATGGCGTCAGTGGCATCAACCTCTTCTAGTACTTCTCTTACATCACACTCGGCTGCGAGGGATGAGACTTTGATTTCTCTTGCTAGTGTATGTTTCATTCTAAGTATATCTTTTTCTTATGTGAAGCGATCGTTTCATCTCTTCTAGGTGAGTCCCCCAAGGGTCAATGTCCTCCTACTCCTGGTGTTGGGGACGCTACTACTGATACTCTCTTTGCAAGGGAGGAGACTCATATCGCTTCCTCAGTACTTTCGAGGAAGAGATCATTCAAACAGCAAAGGAAGGGGAGTAGTCCTCGCGCTCCCTTAGTGTCAACTCCTCCTAGACAGGTGAGGGTGCTTGATCCGATCATGGATGTACCCTCAAGATCTTCGATCCCTGATGAGGAGCGTGTTCCCGCTGTTGACGCCTCTAGTGAGAGTGGTATTCTTATAATTCTATTGGTAATTGACTCTTGGATCCAGGAAGTGTGGATGCTTATGTCGATCCACTCCTTCCTTTTGTCGAAGCAGACACTCACTTCATGCTCATAAGGAAAATCTACATCCCCTCCAATTATGGCTCTACTCTTCGGAGGATCATTGATTTCTATGGCGATCTTAGTACTGAGATAACTTTTTCTAATCCCCGTCTTCGAGCCTTCTTCTACTCAGTTGTATTGTTGTTGGTTGGATGTCTTTAGGAGACATAGCTCTCTACTCTTACGGTGAAGGATCTCCATGATATGCGGAAGAAGCTAGAGGATGTTTCAACAGCCGGGATGAAGCTAGATTAGTTGTTAGCGCACTTAAACGCATGGAGAAAGCCTTCACTACAAAATATCAGCATTTTCCTGGCGGTTCCAAACCGCAGGCCTTAACCTATTGACCGCCTTTTAAACTATTCTTGGCGTTTACGAGAACCCCCGAGAAATCCCTCGTCGCGGTAGGTATTCTCGGCAGTTATAACCAAACCGCCGACCATTGTTCCCTATTCAACGGCGGTTTAAAGACGCCGACCATTGTACTATATTAGGCGGCAGTTAACAACCGCCAACTATTGGCCTCTAGTCCACTGCGGTTTTCAAGCTAACCGCCGGCATATACTTATAGTACGACAGTTATGTTCGTTATGGACGGCAGTCCCAACCACCGATAATACTTGCATTCCTCGGCGGTTACAATAAACCGCCGACAATACGTTACAACGGACGACTGTTTCTTAAAACCGCCGAGAATAGTCAATTTTTGTTTAAAACAAATCTCCCTATTTCCACAAGATTACGAACCTGTTAAACAAACCTGTAGAAAAACAAACACTACCATTCAAGTCTATAAAACCTGAAAATAAATTAAACCATAGCTTGTACACAATTCAAGTGATACCTACAAGAAATTAAACTTGTACAAGAACAAACACACAATTCAAGTCTATTAATTAAACTTACAAAGTAATCATGTAAAATATATACAACAACATACACAAATGTAAAGGGGAAGAGATATAAATACAAAGTTTCCCCAAGTAGGAGAAACGACAACACAAAACGGAAAAGAAAAAAGTAAAATTGAATTACATCAAAAAAAGCCTACATATGGATCACAGCATCCCAACAAGTAGAAAATTCAGTAAAATGCCGATCATGAACGTCCCAGGGCCGATGCTAATCTCCTCTACCCTACAATACAGATTATATAAACCAATTTAGTTATCATGCTTACAAAAAATAAAAATGAAATATAAGTAAAGACTATAGATATAAGATGTAGATTTAATTACCTGACCCTTCGTACCAAATATCATATGCTCTAATGCAGCCATTCTATCAGCACTCTCGGCCTGGGCAGTAGATAGTCGAGCAAAGTCCTCATCCCTCTGAGCCTGGGCAGCAAGTATCTAAGCATACTCCTCATCCCTCTGAGCCTGGGCAGTAGCTAGTCAAGCAATCTCATCATCCCTCTGAGCGAGCTGGGTAGTCACCTCCTCTAAACCCGCTCGCAAGGCAGATCTCTCCACCTGGGAACTCATGCTACCCTGGCGTCCAGAGGACCCCGGCCATAATCGGGTTGGGGTATGTCCAAATCCCATCCCGCAAACCCGCCCGGGATGCTCGGGTCCCATGACTCGAGAGTATACGTCATCACGACCCGTGCTGTCCTGTGAGCCCTCCGGAAGCGTCGCTCTCAAATCTTGCAATTTCGTCTACATGTAAAAGAGAACTTCAATATAATCACTTCATAGAAAGAGGTAGAAGCAGTTCCAAAACTATCCAGATTTACATTGTTTAAGATTGGTTTAAAGAATCACTACTTCCAACCAAAATCTCTATAATATTCTATAACTAACCATTTCCCAACAAAAATCTCTATCGATTATCTCAATTGATAATCGGAGCTTTATAAGTTCTGCCTAAGCGCTCACCTAATCATCAAAATGATAACTAGAAACCTGAGTAGATACTCATTCTAATTTCTAATTAGCTTAGGCATGCCAACTACACTCAATGTTGAAAAAAGTTGTTAAAGCATTTTATAGGGGTATCAATGGGCAAGTAAGATGGGTAACCTTCATTAATAGAGTGAGTTTAGTAAGCCAAAAGGAGGGAGTGGGATTGGGGTCAGATTTGAAAAAACCTGCACCTAACCCATCCAGTAGCCATTTGATTGGGTTGGACGGGGATACAATAGGGTGAACTCCTACAGGAACGGGGTAGGATTTACCAAAACACATACCAAACTTGACAACTTCCATATCTACCGCCTAGATGCCTGAGAAACCACAAAAACACAAATAATAATGGAAAGGTCAAAAGAGCACAATTGAGAACAACCACGAAATGAATCACAGGACTCTTAAAAATAAGTATCTAGAAATACAACTGGGTAAACTACTCCATATATATAGAAATTCATTCCTCTTCCATCAAGATAAGCAGTCATCCACCACCAAATCATAAGAAAATATCTTTACTAATAACAGTCCCTAAAATAAACACAATAACCAATTATGAGGACACGCACCATTTAATAGTTTCTTGAAATCAAGTGTTAGGTTTTTGAAGACCAAAAAAAATGGATAAGGCATAAGTAAAGCATACAGACACTGGATCAAATTAGTACTTTACTCACAATGAATTATACTTTCTACCACAAACTTTGACCACCTCGATCATAGCATTATCAAACAACCAACCATCAGTATGGCACCTTGCTTCTGGAAGATCTAACTTCGCAGAGAACCTGAAAAAAAGGTGCTAACTGATAATGCTGTGAACTTTCAACCATCAGTGATAAGTGCAAGAAGATTGAGATATGTTGATAGTCCATAAAAGTTTCTAAAGTCTAATATGATATCCGTTGTCCAAGTAAATTAAGTTTAGAGCAATTGCATCTAATTAAAGCCCACGTCAAGTATATAAACTTAAAGTCAAAAGCAAATCAGAGGGACAGGTGCATTCAGTTCATGAAAGTTGTAGGTAGAATCGAAGAATATTCAGGACTCCACAAGAAAGAAGAACTTACAAATACATTATTTCACAATCTTTTATATCCTCATTGCAATATACATGGTTACATTATTTCACCAACATGATAGGACAAAATAAAATGAAACACAAACGCAATAAGGTACAACATCTCACGATTCAAAAGACACAGGCAAGGTCACATTAAGTTGCCAAAATGATGGATCTGCTGCAAGATATAACGGCAAAAGGGAAAGGAAAGATTGCAACTTTTTCCCATTTGGCAAATCATGTCAATGAAATTGAATGTACTTATGGACAAGAAGAAACAAAAGAAATTTGGATGAAAGACATTGAACAGTTCATCTGGAAATGTATTTTTGGAAGCTTAAGAATGATAGTGAGTAAATAAAAGTAAAGATTTACACACCCCACCCCACCCCCACACCATTAAATGTATTTTTGGAAGCTTAAGAATGACAGTGATTAAAAAAAGACTTACCATTAACTCAGCTGCCTCATCGGAAATGGGATTTCCATGCTTGTCGACATGTGTAAGCGGGAAAAGTTCTACTCGACTCAACTGGACGTTTGAACTGCTCTTCCACCGCTTTTAAATCACAAAAGAAAAGAACACATATGCTAGTAAAATTACAAGTATTTAAGACTATAAAAAGAAAAATTAATAAACATGAGAAATTTACCTCCTCGTGCACTACCCTGGCAAAGCTTTTTGAACCTGATGTATGCAAGAGCGTGTGCTTCGCTCTATTGGCTTTATTTGTCTCGCTCCTTTTTTGCATCACATATTAATCAACAAGTAAGATGTATTTATTATTTATTTTAATTGTTAGTGTACAATAATAAGGAAATACAAAATATTATAAATACATTATACCTGGGCGATCTCAGAACACAAGAAGGCAATAAAACTACTCCACTGCTCTTGTGGACATCGATCTGGACACTTTTCTAATAGTAACGTATCATCCTCGCCGAATACGTTAAATATGTCCCGTTTGAGGTGGGACCTATACTCCCTCCACTTCTTCCCGATCGATTCCAAGCAGTATTTTCTCCTGTCATTTGGGAGATCAACATTTTCCTGCATTGCATAAACCAAGTAAAATGTGGAATTACACTAAGGCATTACATAATCCTAATAAATAAACAAACTTAAAATACTTGAAGAAAGTAGGAAAATTTATACCGTGATTAACTCCCATAAACGATCCTTCGTGGCCACTGAAACTGCGTGCCATGTGGGGAGATCCAACCTAACAAACCGTGAGTCATGCGCTAGCGTTCCGAAGTAGTTTGCTAGCTTGGTTCCATTATCCCCAACCGGGATTCCAAGGTGATTTAGTTGCACTTTCATATTCTTCCCTCGAGGCATCCGATGCAGCTCGAGGCACCAGGTGGCGCCTCTAGTCCTCTTCCGCGTGGATTGCCTTGAAGAGGTCCTGACTACGTCCTCCTGATGACCTGACATAGTGAATCTGTAAAACAAAAATAACTAGAAAATCAATTATGTACATGTGTGTAATCAATCAAGCCATGTTAGAACAAATTTCAGTTCAGATTCACGTAATTGCATGGAAATATACAAGTGCTCTTCAAACATAATCCTCAAGCATAACCATGTATTCTTTAATTGTCATTATACCGGTAAGGTATGGAAATCAAATCTAAAAGATTGTAGATTTCACACAATGAAGGTAACTTGTAATTATTTGACTAAAAAAGATTGCAAATTACGGTCCAGATAATGATTTGACTTACAAATACCATACCCGGACTGTCCAGATAATTATTTGACTAAAAATTATCATACCAGGATGGTCCAGATAGCCATTTAACTATCAAGTCTGATACCCGGACGGTCCAGATACTTATTTAACAGTCAAATTCCATAATGGGTCAGTCCATATAATTATTTAACATACAAATTACATTAGAACAATTACATTAATCACTTTCGGAAGCATTTCCATCAAAATCTGAATCATCTTCGGTTGATTCTTCATCTTCGGTTAAGTCTTCATCTTCAATAGGAGATGTGTTGTGCTCATTCCGTTGTTGGGATGTGGGTAACAGTCGAAGACCACCACCTTCAACGGTTTGCCCTGGCATGTCCTCCCTCACCCAACTAAGACCACCATCTTCGTGATATT
>JAUPMG010257968.1:0-20944 GCA_031762675.1 Pachysandra terminalis | reverse complement strand
TGGATGAAGAATTTTGGTTGTGTTTTTTCTGCTATTGATGGTCTGTTTATTTTGGATGTTTATTGTTTGTCTTGGAACTTAGGTTATGTAAGTTTGTTTAAGAATGGTTATGGAGCATGGTTTATGGTTTGTTTATTTGGATGTTTATACTTTTATCATCCTTTGCATTTGTTGTTTATAGTTTGTTTAAGGATGGCAATGGAACATGATTTATGGTTTGTTTATGGATGCTTTGTGAAAATTATGGAATCTTTTTATAACTTCAAATCACATGTATTATGTTATGTTTGTTATAATAATATTCTGCAGGAAAATATCTCCAAAAAGTTCCGATTCGGATGTTGATAAGACCAAATCTACGACTGCAGCATCAAAACATGTGGAGGATGATACGGAGGAGCAGAGTATGGAGGAGAATGACGATGCTGACAAGGAGGAGGGTGATGCTGATGATGAGGATGAGGATGCAACACCTGAAGTTGATTGGGAAGAAGCGTTATTTGGTAAATGGGATGAATCTGATAACTATGAATATCCTCATAACTCCTTCTATAGGTCACCTTCATCTGTGGAGGTAAAGGATGGTATGGATTCTGACTCGCCTGCAAACAAGGCAAATTATGACTACTAATTGCCCTTGTTGTTGAGACGGGTTGTATTTTGTTATTATTTTATTTCAGACATGGGTTGGTGATAGATGAATGGGTAACTATATTTTTTGCTTTTCTGTACAGTTATTTACTTTCTTTACCTTTGACTTTGTGGCTATGTATAGCCTGATGTATCTCTCTTTTTGAAATACATACTACTTAATTTGGCTATGTGTTGCTCTGTTTTTTCTCTCTGCTGGCCTATGTTTTTGTGTTTTTTTCTCTTCGGATTTTATAAGAGAAAGATCAACAATAAGGGTTCTTTCAAGTCTGATCCAACTTCAGGGTCAAACAGTCATAAAACCATGCCAACAGGCAAACAACAGCACAAACAGGACAACTAGTCCAGACACAGCAAACCCACACAACAAGAGAAGGCTTCAGGCTTCAGGCTTTAGCAGACAAAGAGGCATGAACAGTAGCAGACTCCAAACGGGACCCAAGTGAACAACTAGCACAGTAGCAACAAGAAGCCACCAGCAGCAAACAGGAAGAGCACCATTAGGAAGCCATCAACATCAGAACAGGGGACAACTAGTCCTGCAAGACAATGTTGCAAGCATGCTGCAGACACAAGCTTGTTGCCCAGTTCAATTCGTTATCCCTATGGAATACCATAGCCATCACCCTACAGCAAGCCAGCATCCCACAATGTATGTAATGGCAATATCCCAGAGCATGCAATTACAGGGGAGGCCTAGAGGTTCATTCCAAAAGATTAACAATGATCAAACAAACTAGGGAAAATACACATTAAATACCTTGTGAACAACAAAAAGATCAAAAATACACATCGAGCGTTTAAAGAACAAAATATCCAAAATGCACACTGAAAGAACCAATCCTTAGACACTATTTTGTCATGAGGATTACACCAATTATTATGAGTGCTAATATTACAAGAATCCTTAACTCCCTAACTTCAATCACCATCATACGTTAGTTGATCTCTTTCAAAGATGCTACAACTCGACTATAATCAATAACACATTCAGTCCTATTAGGACCACTTGATGCCCCTTGCTCAGCCCTTGCGTAACACCATTCAAAAAAGTCACACCTGCCAGACTTTGGACCCTACATTTTGGAGAATACTTCAGTTGATATTTTATTCCATATAATTCAATCTAATACATCTAATACAAATCATCCAATAGCATACTTACATGCTTTCCATCACAATAATAAAACAACCTGTCCGGGTTGTCTCTAATTTCAGAGACCCAAATTACAGCCTTCCTTCCACAGTAGCATTTCTTGCTATTGAATTTTCATTGATTAGGTGAACTTTCACTACTAGATATCACATCCTGTATAAGAGTGCAACAGTAATTAGTGATAGTTAGGCTCCAGTGGAAAACATAGACAGACAAATCCAAGAATTTAATAGAATGGAAGCTTCTGATCATTTTGGATTGACTAAATTATGGATTGTTTTAAGTGATAGTTTGAAAGTCAAAATGAGAAATCAAGAACCATATCAATATAGCAAGGCAATATTTTTTCAAATATGGTTTCATACTGAATTCTCTTGAACTTAGTCTCCTCTGCTTCCTTCTTCCTTTAAATTTTGACCAAAATGGAAAAAATATCGCATTTGAGCTGCTAGAACTACAGTCATGAGGAAAGGATCACAGAGAACGTTGTTTTTGTTCCTTTTGTCTTTTCTTCTTCTAGATTCTGTTCCAGCAAAAAATAAAATAAAAAAGAAAGCAGAAGCTGCAAAAGTTTCATTTTGAATGTACTGCAGAGAAGGAAGCTTACTGCTGGAGCAGACATTCTTGGGTGGAGAGGGCTGGTTGATCGTCAGAGGTGTGACTGTTAGAGAATGTGCTGCGGAGAATGAAGCTTATGGTGGTGCAAGCACAAAGAAGGAAGCTTGGTGTTACAAGCGCGGGAAAGAAAGCTTCAAGTGGAGTTCGTTGTGCGAAGGAACACGGTCTTATAACAAAGATAAAACAAGGGTAAAATTGAAATAGAAGATGAGGTCAAAATCATCTTTTACCTCTCATTAACTCAATTACGGCTAATTTTTTTATTTCAGCTCAAAAAAGTGCTGACATCAGTACTTTTCGTTTGAGAGACTAACAGACGACTAACTGTTAGTGTAGCAGACATACAAATGTGAGGGGATGTCAGTGTAATTTGTCAAACATCAAGTTGTTTGACTGCTTTTGTCAAAAACTTAAGGAGAGGTAAGTGTAATAAAAAATAAAATAAAAAAACCTTTCTATCTAAAATATACTTTGAAAAATTAAAATTATGATGTTACGTAATTACTAATTATATTACTTATGAAAGCATATAATATAATTTAAGCTTATTAAAATTTAAATAGGTTGGCAATTTTTCTTTACACAATTACCCTTTTTAAGTAACTTGAATTTCAATTATAGTAGTTATATAATAGATTTGCTAAGTTAGGGTCGGACTGGTCTGGGTTCGGGTTTGGCAAACGTTATTATGGGCTGGCTTGGGCAAATAATGTTAAGCCCAGAGCTCGGTCCAAGCCGGGTTTGGGCCAACATAAGTATATTTATAGTCTGGCCCGAGCCCGACCTAGCCCAACCAATTGCTACCCTTACCAGGGGTGCAATTTGAGTCCGTTCAACCCAAAAACCAACCAACTCAAATTGACTTCGTTTTAGTTTAGGTTGAGTTTCTAGATATTTGGTTCGATTTTGATTTTCAAATTGTACAAAAGAATTAAATCGGTATGGTTTTGAGTTGAAACGTTGGTTAAAATCGAACCGAAACCCAAACTCTAGTATACATATTTCTAAACCAAACCGAACCAAATCGTTTTAAATTGAATTAAGTCTATAAATATGTAACTGGATCAAAATTGTAATTTGGATTTGGTTGGTTTGGGTTTAGAGATTTCCATTTCAATTTGGTTCGGTTTCATGTTGAGGAATCTGGTTCTCAATTCGGTTCATTTCGATTTTGGGACCTTCACCAACCTTGGTTTGGTGTTGGGTTGATGTCAACTTGAACCAAACCCAACCGAGTTGCACCCTTACCCAATACCCTATACTGGAAAAAAAAAAAAAAAAAAAGGAATTAAGGCACTTATTTAGGTAATAAAAACACACCATAGTATATCGCTACTAGGGATGCAACTTGGGTCGGTTAAAACCGAAACCGAACCGACTCAAACCGTTTTCGGTCAATTTGAGTTGGGTTTCTAAAGGTTTGGTTCGGTTTTGGTTCTGAAATTACGAAACCGAATTGAAACGGTTCGGTTTTGAGTTTATAGTGCGGTTAAACCAAACCGAACTGAAACCCAACATATATGTACATTTGTCTAAACCGAACCGAAACCCGGTGTATATACATGCATATTTAATGTTTTTCTATCTGAACCAAACCATACCGATTAGGTTCAGATTCTGAACCGAACCACCCCTACTTATTTACTTATCTGAAGTTGAACCGAACCAAACCAATTATATTGCTAGGGTTTCTAACTTTCTAGTTTCTATTCTACAAGGTTAATGGATGTTAAATTGTTAATTATATTTACTTATCTGAACCGAACCACTCCTTGTTAATGGATGTTAAATTGTTAAATATTTTATTTTAATTTGTTGACTAAGGTTGCTGTTAACTATAATTTTTTTTCTATATTAACTGCCCTTGTAAATTAGTCTAAATAATTAATTTATTCTAAACCGAACTAACCCAAACCAAACCGAACCGAAATTAGAATTACGGTTCAGTTCAGTTCGGTTTTGGGTCATATGCATATACCTCTCGGTTTGGTTTTGGATTGAGGTAAACCCGGACCAAACCGAACCGAGTTGCACCCCTAATCGCTACACTTAAAACCAATGTGGTTTAGTATTGTGCCTTCATTTCTCTTGCTGATATCCGTCACTTTGGATTGGGATCTGGATAACTAGATCCGTTTATAAGTGAACCGGATTCGAATCTTGATATATCCAACCAGATTAAGATCCGAATCCGATTAAAATTTTGTTGTTTTTTCTACCTTCTTTCTTTACTTGTTTGATTTTTACTTTACATTGAATTGCAGTCTCCACTTATTTTTACCATTCTCTTTGCAATATATTTAAAATAATTTGTTACTTGTTTCATTTTTAGCTGAATTTATTATCGGATTCAGATATTTAATCGGATTAAAAATAGGGATTTTATAAAATAAATAATCGGACGCGAATTCAGTTATCTTTATTACTCTAAAAAGTATAAAAGTATGAAGTGTGTGTGTTTTTTTATTTTTTCTTTTCCAATACCCTTATAAGTACACGTGTTAACAATTCTCACCTTCATTATTTACTCTATTCGGATAACTACATACTCTAAACTCAAATTCAATGGCTAAAATCCTAATCGTATTATCTCAAACAAATCTAGCGTCCTCTCTTCAACTAATTTAGAGTGGAATCAGGTTAGATTTGTTCTCTTAATTTTTTTATTTATTTTTTTCTCATAATTATTTATATTATTATCTAATATATATGTACATGATTATATATTATCTATTTATAATAATATCCTTTTGTTTCATTTTAGTATATATATATATTAGTGGAAACCCCGTGCAAAGCACGGGGATTAAAAAAAAAGCATGATAAATACTACAAAATCACATCTTAATTTTACCTTTACATTCAAAAGAGCCAAAAAAAAATTAGAAGAATTTGTACATTTAGATACAAAGGAAGAGTAAATAAGGTATAATCACATATAAATTTACAATATCGAATCTCTAGCGATATGGGTGTCATCTATGAGGGCTTCTTTGTAGCTTTTCTTATTCTATTCTCCACTCTTGTAAAAAAACTTCTTACACTAATTCTCTACATCCCATATGCTTTGTACGCATGCATGGATAAAATAAAATAAAATATTATTAACCTAACATAAAAAATGTGAAACGCAGTAAAAAATAAAGGAGATTTACCTTGTTGAATCTTTCGATAATGTAGATGACATTTATGTTGCAGAAAAAAAATGAAGAAAAAGAACTAAAAACGATGTATCAACAACCGAGAAGACGGAGAAAAATAAGAAAGGAAAATAAATCAAGAATGTTAAAAACCTTATATCTTCGCTAAATATTTATTGTTAAAACAAAAAACAAAAAACTAACCACATAAAATCCATGTAAAATGAGTGTCATATATGAAGGTTTCTTTGAAGCTTTTCTTATTCTATTATCCACATCTCCTATAAGAAATTTTCTCACTAATTCTCCACATCCCATATGCCTTGTACGCATGCATGGATGTATCAACCGAGAAAATAAAGAAAAAAAAAAAAGGAAAATAAATCAAGGATGTTACAAACCTTGCATCTTCACCACGTACTTTACAAAGTGCGCACCCATTGTCAAATTACTGATTAACACAGAATATCATGATAGTCCCTTTAAAATAAAATTTCTGATAAACAAATAATTTTATGTATCTAGTTTCTAAGTGATTCAAATATACATAAAAGATTTACAATATCGAATCTCTATAGAACGAAAATTTAATTTTTAACCCAGCTAAATATTTAAAATTGTAAAAAAAAAAAAAAAACATTAACCACATAAAATCGTTGCGAAGTGGATGTCATAAGCTTCTTTGTACCTTTTCTTATTCTATTCCCCACATCTCCTATAAGAAATTTTCTCATACTAATTCTCCACATCTCATATGTATTGTACGCATGCATGGATGTAGATGAATAAAATTGAAAATTCTTCAAATATAAAATAAAATAAAACATTGTTAACTTGGCATAAAACACATGAAACACAATAAAAAGAAAGGGGATTTACCTTGTTGAATCTTTCGATAATGATGAACTGCACAGATTCTTAAACCTGATTAACGTAAAATATCATAATAGTCCCTTTAAAATAAATTTATAGTAAAAATTTAAAATTTATCCCAATATCCAAACGCGACCTTAAGGTGGGTTAGGGGTGAAGGAATAGTTTAATAAGGACTGTGACTCGATCAGATCATGGTCATACATTCACTTGCAATCCAATGGACTGAATGGTTGGATCCATGATCTGATGGGTCCAACATACAATAAGATTGGTGGGGCTTGCTACATCTATTATGATTCTTTTTTATATTATAAAATTATTGATTACTTTTATATTATAAATTATTCGTTAGTTATGGATTGATGGAGTGTTGGTAAAAGGTATCTTGTATTGATTTTTCATGTCTCTTACTTGTTGCATGTTGGTTGAATGACTTGGTAAGAGAGATAAATATAGGACTCGATTTTCATTTGAAATTTAGTTGATTATTATTATTGTTTTATTAATCACTCTTTAAGGTATGTCAACCATATGAATGGAAAAAAAACATAAAAAATAGAAAATAAAAACAAATAGGGAATCTACACACCGATAATAAACAAAGACACGGAAAAAAAAAAAAAAAAAGAAGAAGAAAATATCGTAGTAGGCATTCAAGCAAGCACCTTCAGATCAATATTGGAATGTGTGCCATGCTTGATGACACCGGCACGAAGGGCTTCTTCTTCCTTCCGTGTCCATTATGAAAACAAAACATAAAAAATAGAGAATAGAAACGAATAGGAAATCGACATACCGATAATTCTACACACCAATAATAAACAAAGACGCAGAAAAAAAAAAAAAAAAAGAAAAGAAAGATTGGAGTAGGCATTCAAGCAAGCACCTGCAGATCGATATTGGAACGTGCACTGTGTGGTCCGTGCTTAACAACACCGGTACGAAGGCTTTTTCTTCCTCCCGTGTCCACTATGAAAAAAAAAATAGAGAATAGAAACAATTAGGGGATCTACACACCGATAATACTACACATCGATAAGCCATTCTTCTTCCTCCCGTGTCCACTATGAAAAAAAAAATAGAGAATAGAAACAAATAAGGAATCTACACACCGATATCTGCTTTGGATTCCCCATCATTTTTTTTAAAACTAAATTTTGGATCCAAAGTTGGACGTGTAGATTTGGTTGGAAAGTTATTTCTTTTTTTAAAACTCTAAATTCTTCCTTGTTTCTTTTTTTTAAAACTCTAAATTTTTTCTTAATATCCAAGGAATGTTGGACGTATAGATTTGAAAGTTATTTTTTTCTTAAACTCTAAATTCGTGTTTAATATCCAAGGATCCGAAGATTGACATGTAGATTTGGTTAGAAATTTATTTCTTTTTTCAAAACTCTAAATTCTTATCTTAATAGGACCCACAAATAAAAATTAAGTAAATTTTTTTAATTAAAAAATAAATTTTTGAAACCTGATTGGTTAGAAAGTTTTTTTTCTTAATGAAACTAAATTCTGGATCCAAAGTTGGGTGTAGATTTGGTTTTTTTTTAAAACTCTAAATTCTTATCTTAAGTTATTTCTTTTTTTAAAACTCTACATTCTTCCTTATTTTTTTTTTTAAAACTCTAAATTCTTTCTTAATATCCAAGGAATGTTGGACGTGTAGATTTGAAAGTTAATTTTTTTTTAAACTCTAAATTCTTGTTTAATATCCAAGGATCCAAAGATTGACATATAGATTTGGTTAGAAAGTTATTTCTTTTTTAAAACTCTAAATTCTTATCTTAATGGGACCCACAAAGAAAAATTAAGTAATTTTTTTAATTTAAAAATAAATTTTTGAAACCTAATTGGTTAGAAAGTTTTTTTTTTTTTTTAATTCTAAATTCTAAGAATTGAGTATTGGGGGAGGGAAGGCTTGAGGGGCCTCATTCCTTAAAATCGTTTTCATATATATATATATAAAGGTTGATCTAATAGAAGATAGAAAAAAATTATTTAGATACTTGAGATAGGGAAAAGAAAAGAAAAAACTGATCAAGATGTTTTTGATAAAGACAATCTTTATTGTTTTTCCAAACCTTTTTGTCCTATCCAAGGTTTTTATTCTCGGGATACTGGATCGGACCGGTCCGATCCGGTACTGGATCGACCGATCCTGGTCCTATCCAAATGTGGAATTTGTATTTAAAAAAAAAAGAAAAAAATCCAAGCCAAAACCACAACCCCATCATCGAAATGGGAACATGGGTTTCTGATTTGTTCCAGTATCGACCGTTACTGCCTCTTTTGATCTCTTTAATGACGATTTCCGTTGTGGGATTTGGCTCAATGGAACCAATCTTCGATTCTCGGCTGCATTTGGTGATAATGGATTCTTCTGCTCTATCGATGCGAGTGGGAAGCAAGAGATAATTTGTTGGGGGAAGAACATGTCTTCGTCGTCTTCCTCCTCTTCAAAGTACTTCAGTTCTCTTCTTTCCATGGCTGCACTCACCGGCGACAAGGATTTTATCTACGGCATAACGTCGAACACCTAGCAGCCTTTTTGTTGGAACTTGTTCAGTTCAGGTATGGATCCTTCTGTTAGTTCTCTTGTTCTGAGGATGATTGTTTCCGACGAGGGTTTTAGTTGTGGTGAGGTTCGTGATGGAGGTCTTGTTTGTTGGGGACCGAAATCAGCCTTTATTTTATAAATTAAAAAAAAATGGAGATCGGTTGGACCGGCCGATCCGATCTAGACCGATCCTTGAAACCATGATCCTATCCCTATATAGATGACACTATCGAATATCTTCTATTCTCTAAATCTCTACATATTCTAAAGTGATTGTGTAGTGACCCGTGTCTTTGAATTATAATTAATATAATTTAATTATAATTAACAATAATGTTCACTTGTAACTAATTATAAAGAATTGTGTATTAAATTAACTGAACTAGTACTTAAATATAATAATAAAAAACTATAAATACTATTTTGTTAATATTAAAAATATTGGGGTTAAGTATGTAATTTTAATTCTTATGGAGATCATGGTTAAGGAAGTATGCGTGTGAGGCTTTGGGGATGGAGTGGTCATTGACCAAGTCCCTAGGGATAGTCTAGACCCAATAAAGATTAGGACTTTGGTTTGGTTGCATAAGACAATGGGGTTGGGTGGTCTTATGACCAAATCACTAGGGGCACCTTCGTCTTTGCACCCTATTTGAAATGCTCCAGCACATTAGTGAGTGGGAGGAAGTTCCTTAACTCCCATAAATAGGGATGTAAACGAGCTGGCACGGCACGGCCCGTGGCACATTTAGTGCGGACCCGTCGTGCTTTCGGACTGGCACGGCCCGCGACCCGCGCTAGACCGTGCCGTGCCCAATTTGTTAAATCTTAGGCCCGGCACGACACGAGACCCATGGAACGGACTGGCGCGTGCCGGGCAGGCGTTCCGGGCCGCCCGCTGGCCGAAAACGTTCAAATATTAAGAAAAAACATTACTAAATTATAAAAAAGTACTAAAAATATATTAAAAAATATGATAAAACTTAAAAAAAAATACAATTTAAAATTAAAAAATCTATAAATTTATAAAAACTTACAAGTTAATTTACAACTTATAAAACTTAAAATGCTTAAATAAAATTTATATAAAAACTATCTAAGTGAAAAATAATATTTACAACTTATTAAAATTTATAAAAAAAAATATAAATTATAAATTATAAAAAATAATAAAGAATATAAGTTTAAATTTTTAAAACATGTAAAAGCTTATGAAACATATATATTTAAACTTATAAAAAATATATAAGTTTACACATAAAACCTGTAAAAACTTACAAGTTACTTTAAAACTTATAAAAACGTATACAACATAAAACAACAAATAAAATGATGTGAGAGAGGGTGCTAACCTAGTTGGGATGTGCTCATACTATAATGATGCAATTTTGAACCCAAATCCTTTGTACAATCTTGATTCAATAAATAAAATGAGATTTTTTTTTTCAATTGTTCATATCGTTGTTCACTTGTATTAGTTAAGTAATATTAGTATTATAAGTTGAAAATAGTTTATAACTTATAATTTTTTTTATAAGTTTTATTATACAAACCTTTAAAGTTCTATAAGTTTTTATAAGTTATAAATTAACTTGTAATCGTTTACAAGTTTTATAAGTTAACTTATATATTTTTTATAAGTTTAAATTTATATTTGTTATAAGCTTTTAAAAGTTTTATAATTTTAAACTTATATTCTTTATTAATTTTTATAAGTTTTAATTTATATTTTAATTTAAGTTTTTATAAATTTTAATAAGTTTAAATGAGTTTTACATAAGTTGTATATATTATTTTCACTTAGATAGATTTTTATATAAGTTTTATAAGTTGTAAGTTAACTTGTAAGTTTTTACAAGTTTTTATAAGTTTAAACTTAAATTTATTTTAAAAGTTTTTTTTTTATAAGTTTACACTTATACTTTTATAAATGGTCAAATTTTTTATATGTTTAATTTATAATTTTGTTATGTTCTTACAAGTTTTCATAAGTTTAAATTTATATTATTTATAATTTTTTATAAGTTTTATATGTTTAAACTTATATATTTTATAAATATTTATAGATTTTATAAGTTTAAATTTGTATTTTTTTTAACGTTTAACAAGTTTGAACAAAAAATATTTTTTAATTATAAAGGCCAAAACTAGTCATTATTGTAGAAAAAGGCTTAGTTTTGTTCAAATTCCGGCCAAAACATCTAATTGTGGTTGTTGCTTGAGACTCCCACAAGAAAGGGACAGCACCTGGTGCACCTCCGTAGTACCACTCTTGAGGATGAGTAACCATGGAGGAGTCCTGGATCAGTAACCTAGAGAAAAACTTGTCTTCCTCCATTTTTAGAGACTTATGGTGAGGACGATTATCAGAGCTAGTACTGAGCATTTGGCTTTCTGGGGCTCGGAAGGACTTCGAAGAATAAGATGAATTGAAGCCCATCTTGAAGGAAACTTTTTAGCCACGTGGATGGAGTGGGCCCAACATTACCAAATTCGAGTCTTGGTATTTTTAGGGTGATGGTGCCATGTGCTACCTTGAACTTGGTAATGGTTGCGAAAAATAAACCAAATAGACCATTTAATGATTAGTGGCCCTTATATGAGGAAACCTCGAATCTTCTTCACTTTGTTACATCGTCCATATCCGTTTCACGTACGTGTGCAGGCGTATCATTATCTTCTTCACCTTGAATATACTTTTTTTGATTTTGAAATTATTTTGTTACCTTATTTTAAATCAAATCTTCTATATTTGTCGCTTTTAATTGTATCCGATTTTTTTTAAAAAAAAAAAGTGAATGCAAACTTTACCGGCTGTCTTATGATCGTTGGTACACGACATGGCTGTTTCAGGCTAAAGACCGCTGGTACACTTTTATCGGCGGATTTTTAGGTTTTATCGGCGGTTTGTGAGCGCCAGAAAAAGATGTATAGTTTGTAGTGAGAAAACATTTCTTATAACTTATAATTCTGCTCTCTAGCTAATTCTAAAGCCAATTGTTGATTTTTTTGCTTTTCTTCTTTGTAGGCGACCTTCAATTGGTTGCTTTTAAATTGATGATTTCTCTGCTTTTCTGCCTCGAGGGCTACCTTTAACTGGTTGTTTTCGTCCCTTAACTCATGCATGGATTGTACCCAAATGGCATGTAGGCGAGAGCTAGAGATGGATATCTCTGCAACGAAATCACAGTATCCTTGAATAATCAAGAAGTACATCCTTGGGTAAGGATAGTAACTGTTGCTTGTTTCCCACCTGTTCTTCAATCCAAGTCTGATAATCTTGAAAGCGATAAGAAGAGAAAATTGGTTTGATTAGCTCTTTAACATCACGCCATTCTTCTACTGGTCTGTCCTTCAAAGAGACGGTATCATGAGTCAATATTTCCACTAGATCAGCATAATCATCTGTGGTAGGGATTCCTTAAATGTGGTAAGCAGTCTCAACACCTGCAGAGGGATATATTGGACCGCATGTCTGAGTTCGATGAGTGAGAGAAGACAACGACCATTGAACGAGATGATAGGATCTGCCGCAATGTTGAAAAACCCTTTCCAGTTCACATCTTTATCTGCTAATTGGTTGAGAAGCCGAAACCAACCTCTCTTTCCCTCAGATATGATAGGTGGAAGGCGCCTGGAGTGCAGAGTCACTGGTCCATACCCACAATGTACTGCCTATCTATTGGTTAGGATCGACTCAAATGGTCATATGAAGCATATGGCGGGACCCCGGGGTCCCATAAGACCCCGGCTCTCCCATAAACACTGTAGCAGAAATAAAAAAAAGATTATTTCAAACAAATCAAAGCATATGTCCACTATTTATTTCAAACAAAAGCTCATTATGCTACTTTGTAGACATCATTATGTTATTTATTTTTTTTTTTTTTGATAAAAAGAATCATTATGCTACTATGTAAAGTAACCTAAAAAATTAATTAAATAATAGCTTACTATTGTCTAATTTACGAGGGACCCGGGGTCCTGCCATAAGGTTCATGTAACCAGATTTGCAACAATGGTGCACATGCTAGGAAACAACGACCTTTACGGGTGACACATCTTGACAAAATGGTAAAGAGTTCAGCTAAGATCATATGTGCGAACCTAGACCTATTCTGCACCTGCTATATGATTCCAGGTATAGCAACATCAAAGCATTCATCCTCCCGAGGAAAGAGCAATTGTGAATAGACTAACCATATGCAGGCCCTAAACCATACAATTGGTTTCTCTTCCTTTTTATGAAATATGTTTTCATTGAAGAAATGCTTAGACAGCCTCAAATGTACTCTGTTTCCATCTAAAGACTCTGGGTTCTTTTTTAAAAAGCCTAAGTAGGTAAACACATCCTCTTTGTAACTCTCCTTCAAAGTTGGTCTAACTGGATGACCTCCAGATCGGAGGCCTGTATAAAGCTCAAACTCTTCGATTGTTAGGGTTAACTCATGTACCCCAAACCTAAACAAGGATAACTTATGCACCCAACAACCTATGGCACCTTCTAGTAGGTCCCACTGAACCTCGATTTTAAAGAGTGACAGAACATGCACTACAAAATAACTGCTTTTTACCGACGGTTCTGAATCGCCGGCTGATATGACAAAACCGTCGTCTTACCCTAGGTCAGCGGTTTATCTAACCGCTGGGAACTCCCCCACCGCGGTAGGTTTTCGCGGCAGTGGTCACGGGTTTAGTCGGCGATTGTAATTTACCGCCGACCAATCTAAAACATTAGTTGGCGGTTATAAACCGCCGCTCTAACACCTGTAACGCGGCGATTTAGTAAAACCCGTCGGCTAAGGTCCATAAACGTCGGCGGTTACGCACCGCCGACCTAACAATGTAGTTCGGCGGTTCTTTCTAAACCGTCGGCTAATGTCTAATACTCGGCGATTTTTAACCGCCGCCCTAACAATGTATCGCGTCGGGGTTAATCAAGGGCGACGGTTAGGAACCGCGAACCGAAACATGTAGGTCAGCGGTTTAGTAGGATATAGCCGGGCAGTCCGGTTAAAGCAAAACCAGGGCCACATTCTCTAAACAATAATTATTAGAAAGGCAATAAAGCCAATAAGTAATCAGAACATAACACATAACTAAACATGCTTAAACATTATGAAAGATTGAAATTAAAGGAACCTAATTTTAGGCATTCAATCAAGTGCAACAAACTAATAATTAAGTTTAGAGACGTCTATATCCCAGTCGATAGCACGCCAAAGCGAGAAGGATATAGTCGGACGGTCCGGTTAAAGCAGAACCGGGGCCACATTCTCTAAACAATAATTATTAAAAAAAGCAATAAAGCCAATAAGTAATCAAAACATAACACTTAACTAAACATGCTTAAACATCATGAAAGATTTAAATTAAAAGAACCTAATTTTAGGCATTCAATCAAGTGGAACAAACTAATAATTGTGTTTTATACCCACAAACAAAATAGACTAAACTAGTGCTATTATAATAATAAACCTTGTTATTTCTAACAACTAGTTGGGATCAGCAACATGAATCTTGTTTCCCCATCCCAATCCCCTCCATATTCATCAAAGTGGGCTACTAAATCAGGGAGCACTATCAACTGGGATCACCCCGCACTAAACCCCACTCCACACCCACCCACCACACCCCCACCACACCTCCAATACGGGACATATTGGAGCTAATCAAGGAACCATGGATCTCTCCCAACTGTTTCCTTATTATGCTTCATATTAACTTAGCAACATATGGATTCTCTCCTCTCTTCTCTCCCATTCTTCTGTCTTTCCTATTCTCTCTTCTTTTTATTCTCATATCTTTACTTTTCTCTCTTCTTCCTACTTTGTACTGCAACATTGTATTATAAATCATTGAATAAACAAGGCACAACCACATTTGTGCATGTGGGTTTTTCTCTCGGGACTTTGGCACATTAAGCCAAATCTCGCTACTTCGGTGTTCTGTTTTCGTTCTACTTCTAGCTTTGAATTTAATACTCACAGATTTAATTTTGTTTACAGTTTGGTATCAAAGTTTAATTGTTCGTGGGTACTCTTTATGTCACACTGTTGATGGTTGCTGTTTACCAAGGAAATCAGATTGTCAGATTACACCTATGGTTCTGCTGCTCTTTTGCTTGGCTTGTCTTCAACAACAAAGAATATGAGGTCAGTGACATCAGCAACCCTACATTCCTAGTGTAAATCTGATGTTACAATGACTCGTATTGGTGACTGCTAGGGTTTAAGGACTGGAGTTGGTGTTTGAGGTTAAATTTTCTTGATGATCTAAAAGGAGATTTAAGTGTACAGGTTTGTCGTTGCAGATTTACGGTAGAGTTTACTGTGTTTTTGGATCAAACTCTGTTCGTGGTATCTTCTCTTGTTGTTTGCAAGAGTTACTACTTCATCTTGTGCTCAGCTTGTTCTAATTACATGGACAGCAGTTCTGAAGTCTCTTCTCCTCACATGGGTGATCCAAGTAATGCTTAAGTTAATGGGATGTTGATGATAATCCAAATTTTCTGATCACTTTGTAAGATTGGATGGGACTAATTTTCCGGTGACATCTAAGTTTCCCAAATTGTATATTGGTGGATGTTGGAAGTTCAAAGTTGTTCCACCTATGACTGATCCTCAATATGAGTTGTGAGAACAAGACAACCTGATTATTATTTCTTGCTTCTTCAATCAATGACAGTATTGGTTTGAAGGGGCTTCCTATTTTTGACTCTGAAAAGAAAATTTGGGACAAGGCTGCTTCTATTGATTCACAATGGAAGAACACTGCGAGATTATACAAACTCTGAAGTATGTAGTCTTTGTCCGGGACAACACAGTCTTACATCTTATCTCCCAGCTCTGCAAGCTTTATGGGAGAAACTAGATCAACATCAAATGATGCCTTGAAAGTGTTTAGGTGATGCAAAGGACTATAGGAAACTCTTAGAGCAGAATAGTGTTTGAATTTCTTGCTAGGCTGAATCAAGAATATGAGGTGTGGGGGTTCAGATTCTTGGTCGTGGTTCTTTTCCATCTTTGGATGAGGTGTACTCAGTTGTTCTAAGTGAGGAAAGCAGAAGACCAGTTATGATGCCTGTGATCACCTCACGGTCGGGTGGACCATAGGTCGATCGGGTTATTTTGGAGTCGCCACCATTCATTGGACTAAAGGTGTGAACGGTCACCTTTGACGTGTCAATTAATCCAAAAATAAACCAAAAATCAAATAAGTAATGGTCTAACCAGATTTCGGGTAAGGAGGTTTATTTGAGAGAACTCAAAAGTGTTAGGCATCCGTCATCTCCCGGTTTGACCGGTTACCCAGTTCAAGATTATTTGATCAATTTATTAAAATCTAAAAATAAATCATAATCGATAAAAATCTAAAAATGCCTAATATAATGTAAACAAATATCCTAAAATTAATAACAAAATCTAAATTCCTAAAGACTAAGAACAATGAAATTAAACTAACCTAATTTCTCTAAGCTAATGGTATAAATAAAATGAAAATATAACAAAATTAGATTATTAAATACATAAATAGATAAAATACACCAAAGGATCCATTGAAAAACCATTCAATCCATATTAATCAGATTCATAAAAAAATTCATAACATGCTCTCAATTATCACATTTTTCATGGTGATAACAAAAAAAAAATAATAATAATAATAATAAATAAAAATAAAAATAAAAATATACTTGTGGCAACCTTTGGCCCTTTCTTCTTTGCTTTGGAACTCCCTAATGTAATTCGGCTTGAGATGATGGCTACAATGATGCTTGGATTCAAATTTGAATGAAAAAGAACAAAACTCTGGGTCAGCAGGCCTTGGGATTTAACTTTTTGATTTGGGGTCTTTTGATTATTTGACCTTCTTTTTGGGTGGCTTTGTAACTTTCCTTTTTGCTGTTTTTTTGTTTACAGAGAAAGTGGAGAGGATACAGGGGAAGGGGACGAGACGAATGGAAGAGGAGGAAGAAGGAGAAGAACAAGGGAAAAAAGGAGAGAGAGAGAGAGAGAGAGAGAGAGGTGTGGTTTCTGTTGTTGGAAGGGTTGCAGAAAAACAGAGGTGCGGGTGACTGGGTTTCGGGTGAGAGATTGAGGTCGGGTTCGTTTGTTGCTGCAGAATTGAAGAGAAGAGAGGGGGGGGTGAAGGAGGTTAAGGAGGGAGATGGATGGAAGAATGCAAGGGAGGAGGTGCTGCGAGAGGGCTGCTGGTGTGGTGGTTGAGTGATGTTTGGAAGAGAGAGGTTGGGTGCAACAAAACAGGGGGCGATGGAGAGAAAAAGGAGGAAGGCTTTAATGGTGGTGCTTGGCTGGAGGAGGCTCACCGGAAATGGATGTGAGAAGAAGAAGAGAGAAGAAGGGGGCTTTAATGGTGGTGCTCGGCTGGAGGAGGCTCGCTAGAAATTGATGGGAGAAGAAGAAGAAGAAGGGTGCTCGGCTGGAGGAGGATCGCCGGAAATGGATGGGAGGTCTGGGATTGGAGTTGCAGAGATGGGTTGTGAGTGTGTGTGAGAGAGGGAGAGAGAGAGAGAAAGAGAGAGAGAGAGAGAGAGAGAGAGAGAGAGAGATTTTATCGCTAATCCCAGTAAATTTAAAAAATGATGGGGGTCGTTTGAAAATTTGGGGATCTTAAAAAATTTTGGGGCTCTTTTGAAAATTCGTGGCTCATTTGAAAATTAAAAAAAAATGGGGTTTTGATGAAAAAGGAAGTTAGATGTCGCCTTCGAGGTTGTTAGCTGATTTTATCTGCGCATGTGGCGAGATTCCTCGCCACACACACGCAGCAGCCTTGCTCGAAGTGCCATTTCTCCCAGAATTGCCCACGTGGCAAATGATTTTCTAAAATATTACCAAAATAGACTGACTTCCACAACTCGGAATTCTGCGAATTCACAGTCATATTGAAGGGTTTAACATGCAAAAGCCCAATCTGAAATCGGAATATTTTTCCGAACTCCAAAAATCATCAATTTTGGCGAAAAATAACACTAGGGGTAAAATGGTCATTTTTTCCTACGATCCCGAATTTAGCCAATATGATATTCATTAGAAAGCATTTTTTGTCTGGGATTCGGATTTGGGGTTAAAATTAGACTTCGGATGGAAAATAAAAACATGTAGGGATACCATGGGAATTTTGGTAATTTTACATGATTTTTTAGAGTTTTCAAGAAAATTAGAGCGCATGGGTGGGATTTAGAGATGATTTAGGAATTACCACTTTCTCAAGGCAAGCCTTCATGGAGATGCAAAACAAGGAGAAACTGCACATTAGTGCAAATTGGGGTGTCTACATCACCCTCTAGTTCTCTTTAATTTTTTAATTCTTCTGAATCTGAAATTATTCCTGTATCCAATCCACCGTTTATAATATCACGAGCTCATGGATGAAATTCCTTTTTTCTTTCTTTTATATTTTTCTTTCTTTCTCTCCCTTTATTTTTTTTTATTTTTTTTGAATGTTGGTATTGGATCAGGGATCCATATATGGATTGGCTGATCCATCTAGGGATTGGCTGGGTGATCCCCTATCTGATCCCGAGTTTTAATATTATGGCCTAGTTTTCTTCTTGAACATCTACAAAACTCGTCTTGCATCTCTATTTTTTTCCCAAAGCAAGAGAATTAAGCATATCATTAGATGTTCAAGGGTATTAGATGTAAGTATGTTCATAAATCTATTTGCAGGTGGAGTATTTCTTTCGTTTTTTTTTTTGTAAACACCAAAAGTTTGGCCTTTAGTATTGGGATATGAGAATCAAATTACAATACTAGTTGATTGTCCAACATCATGTTTCTGTATGATTTTCAATCAGACCAAATATATATATTTTTTTTTGATCCAAGACAAACCTTTGAACTAAGAAATCTGGTAGAGATATTTATGGATTGCATGGATTGTTAAGTGTCAACTCAACTTGGGTAAACAATTTTATCATGGTGCTAAGTTCATGGATTGTGTTTTGTTCTTTCGTACCCCCTTTATAGCAATATGTCAGTGCATATCTATTAGCCCAGCACCAGCACTGTTATTTCATCCAATGTTTTCCTACCCACATTTGCATCAGTTGGAGTACATCATGGGTTGTATTGATCATATCTAGGTCAAATTATAACACATAATTTCCGTATGTATTTTGTTTCATTTCAAGTTTCAACCACTATAGTTTGCTTGGGTTTTATGAGCTTCCTGTGGACAGGGGAGTGCCAGTATTCAGTGCTCGCAGTCAGAGAATGGTTTTATGGATCCACCTTCTCTCTTGGATTCAGAAAAGTCAGTGGAGGAGCTTGTTCAACGGCAGCCTGTTAAGGGAGTTGATGACCATCTTATTGAGTTCTCAGAAGCTTTGAGAAGTATGATCATGTTTTCATCCTTCGATCTTTTTTATGTCTTTTATTAAGCTTTTTGCTCGACATGAACCTGTTATGCAAAATTGTAATGCTTAAATTTCTGATATTTGTTGTTAGCTGTTGCAAAGGCATTACGGCAAGTATCTGAAGGGAAGGCTTCTGCTCAAGCTGAGGCAACTGAATGGAAGCGTAAATATGAACTAGAAAGGGCACGGAATCTGCACCAGGAGCAGAAAGGTGTGCTTGTGAATTGTGATCCAATAACATCCTTTCTTTAGTAACGCTCTATGTTAACGAATGTACAATTGGCACTCTAAAAATTGATAATTAGGGGTGAAACACAATTTATTCAAATAAAAGATTTTGTGTATTTTCATCATTAATATAAATAGACTTCTTTGCAAAACTTTCTACACAAGTGAACTTTTGATATAAATCTTTCTTGGCATATACATTTAAATCTTTTCAGGAAAACGTAACTAAGACATAAAAAGTCTTTTAATGTTCCATTGAACTAGTGAAGGTTGAGCTTTGCTTATACCTTAATTTGCTTTAAAACTTCTACAAGTGAATGAGAGTCATAATTTGTCAAAGTATCTTCCGCCAACTCACAAGTTATTGTATACATCACAGTTAACTCTGTTATTGTCTTCACATGAAAATCGTGAACATACTCTTCACCTTCGTTAATTTCATTTTTATTCCTCAGGTGTAAGAAAATTTTCATATAAGTTGAAATAAACCCTCTTCATTTGTTGGATGGGTAAGCATTTGGATGCTTATCACATCCCTTATGCATGGCATAGCCATTGATCGGTCAAAGTTTTCTCAATAACAATCTTCATGGTATATCCTTTTATTGATGGATGTAAATACACAATTGGCTCATTCATTGTAACCCATTTTCACCACAGGGACTAAGAAAAGAGCAATGCTTCCAATAATTGGCAATTGTAATAGAAATTATCAGTTCTAAGTGGTCATTGTCTACTGCATGGTTTAGAGTTGGTTAATCTTTTAAATATCTCTCTAGTTCATCTTAATCTACGACATGCTGAATTAAATTGCAAGGGGTGGTTTCTCACCTTTAAATTAAGGAAATTTCGGGTAAATTTTTCTTCTACACAGTATTTTCCGAAGAAAAACTATGAAAATAAATTTGAAGATAAGGAAGTATTGATTTGAGGAAAACTTCGATGTCTTTCAAAACGGAGTGTCAATGGAAGTTGTTCTAATTTCAAGGATGTATAGAGCCATGGATGAAATTGGTAACTTCTATGACGGCCTTTAAATGTATTAGTGATTCCAAGATCTAATGGTTGTATATTTGAGTGTGTTATGAGGAACTGGTACATGCTCACATTCCAAATTCTCGACAACATGAAGTGGTTGATGAGAGTATTATTCTTCCTTTTACAATCAAATTAAAGCCCTATGACATCTTTTACTTGCTTTTGTTTTTTTTTTCTTCTTATTCTCTTGTACCCTTTGTTCAAGTTTAACTGACCAGAACGTGGAGTGAGTGTGAATGTGTCGAATTCTAAAATATCTGTAAACCAGATTGGTTCTAGAGCATCTGTCAACACAATAT
>JAUPMG010257960.1:0-20945 GCA_031762675.1 Pachysandra terminalis | reverse complement strand
CGCGCACTCTGAAAGTTGTTATTGAATAAAATGAGATTTAGGTTCACCTTAGTTGTTATCTTGGGGTTATGATATAACAATCCGAGGTCTAGCAATAGATCCCGAATGTCTCACCTCGTGATCCGTGCCTTCCCACCTTGGGATCTGAGTCACCGGGATCTGGGGCGCGACACTCATGTAACGTTTTATGTTGTAGGATGGGAAGAGGAGTGATTGCTTTAGCTGGAGATGATGCTGCTTGTGTGGACTTGCTGTTTCCCTTTGCTTTTCTGTTGATTGCCTTGCACTCCCAAGGGAGTTAGACTTTAATTTATGATGTAATCGAAAACCAAAATTACTTGAATTTGAGAATGTTCAGCATCAACTGAACAAATGGACAATGCCTAAAGTCCAACCCAAGACCATATATAGGTCTAAATAGTTTGATCTAAATCCTCACAAGGCAATTAAAACCATGAAGCAGACCTTAAGTCTGAAATCCCAAGATGAGATCATAAAATTACTTGATCGCCAGGATCAACTTTCTCATCTTAAAAATTATAAATTCATTCACATAGGTTTAGTCCAAGTGGCTTTTAAACCTTTAACCCTTTTAGGCATGAATGCCTGTCTTCAAGAAACCCTCAGTGATGCTAGATGCCTTGATTATAGGTCATCCCTTATGGGTGCCATTGAGACCAGTCTCTGTCACGGTCCGGTGTACTTTGATGTATATCCAAACCTCAGTTTATCCTTAACTGACCCAAACCTTTATGAGGCAGTTAGTCTCAGAATCTAGACCAAGGGTTATAATTTCTTCTCTGGGTCTGAAACTGTTGCCCTAATTTATCGTATTTATTACGAAGTCATGAATACCATGACTCCTAATATTAAATGACCACCCAATCCACATGGCCAGATTGTCTTAATCGAGACTAATCTTACCTCTAAAACTAGCATTGATACACCTAGAATGCTACGTTGGGATGAAATTGAATTCCCCGAGTCTTGGAGTATACCTAATGCAGTTCCTCCTCGACCAATAATTCACCATAATATTGACTAATTATCCAAAACACTGATGGAGAGGTCATCCTAAACTTTAGGAAACCACACCTTGATCTTCCTAGATCATCTTCATCTAGAAGCTGGAAAACGCTTTATCAGGTATCTTTTCCTTCTACTTCTCGGAACTCTATATCAGAGATTCCTTTTGATTCCTTTTTGGAACAAATTTCCAAAGGAGATAATCCCATTAATATTGAAGGAATTCAGTTGTCTCATCAACAAATCCCTCGTGCCATATACAAGAATCAAAATAGGGAATCCCCTACTGGTTCTGAAATGAATTTTCATACATAAAACTGTTTTTATGGATTTTACACCAGGTTCAAAAAACAGACAATCTGTTAATCAAGAATTTTACCTTCCTATCTAACAAGGATTTAGGAATTGGTATTTTACAATTCACAATCCAAATCAACTTTTACAATTTAAAAGTGATTTCTATAATTATTTAGAAACCAATCAAATCATTATCTCTTTTGTTCAATGGTTTTATCTAACCCAGGAGGTCCCTGCTATATTTTCTTTGGAAGATTTCCAAAAGAAATGGACTACTGTGGACGATAGGACTGTCCTTTCTATCCATCCTCCACTTGAACCCTTAAAATTAGCCAATAATACTTTCACCTCCAAACAAACTTCCAATCTGGAAACCGCTGCTTATATTCAAATTAAGCCTGAATTCAAAACTGATGTTCTTTCGCATATGTCTGATTTAATTCTTATCTATAAGCAGAATAATTACACTAATCTTTTCCTGAAAACTATAGGTACACAGTTAGGTCGAATAGAGACCAATACTGATGATATCATCTCCCATTTTACTCAGCATATTACTCTTAGTAAGACCAAACCTCTTGAGATCCCTCCTGTCAAACCTCCAATTGAGGTTATTGGATTTAAACTCCCTAATAAGAATGAAGATTTTATAAATCTTTTAACTCAAAAAATCCAAGAATTAACTTACATGTTTTATCCCATCATGAATCTAACTCTAATTCTAATTCAGAATTCTCCTCAAATAAATTAGCTGAGATTGAAACTAATTTTCTTGAATCAAGTTCTAATTCTTAGCTTAATAAAATTAATTTCACTATAGATGAGAAAATGTTAAAATATAGATGATACAAAAGTTTAATAAATGTTAATACAAGAGGTGATTTCTACAATTTAAACAACATCAAAAAAATTTAACAAACTACATAGTTCCTCGAAAAGATGTACACTATTACCACAAATTGACCATCTCTGGGTGGTTATCCCCTGGTGAAGATGTACAGTAACCCCTTCTTCTGTAAAAATTTGTTAACTGGATGTTCACTCTTTTATGGGTGGCAAATCCTTTTCCTATGTCATTTGAAGAGAACATGACCCTTAGTCTATTAGAGGGTCACTAACCCTTAAGTAATTGACCAACTCAAGGCGGTTAAATATTACAGTGCAAGTGAGGGAACCATCAGAACATTACTTTATGTGAAAATGAGAATAGCAATGTCTATTAAAATTACTCTATAATGGTTTGAGCGAAATCTTGATAGTCGAATTCACTTACATAAACATCAGAACAACAATATTTATTCAAGCCACTTCTTCATAAACAATATAATCAAGTTACATATCTCTACATCCATGAGGGACAAACTTCCATGTCATACAAAACAAGTACTCCAATTAAAAGAAAATTGACATTTGAGACAACAAAGAAACAGTTGCAATTGCAGTAGTACTTTCAGCAGCAACTTCACAACCAAGGTTATCGTTGTCTATTTTGTAAACACTTTCAGCAGCAACTTCACAACCATGGTTATGATTGTCTATTTTTTAAACAGTTGTAGGAATATTCAAGTTTTTAGGCCTCTCGTAACAATCATGCTCCTTGTTAGCATCTCCAAACTGCAAATAGAACTCGAAAAGCAACTTATCTCTTCTACTTTCTTTTGGCAACATAAATGAAACATAACATACAAAATGAAATGAGAAGACAACTAGAAGACAGTAACCAAACATAAAAATATAGCAGGCAACTAATATTAGAAAAATAAATATTAAAAGAATAATAATAGATGCTAAAAATCAGAATTACATTATCTAAGATGCTTAAACAATCATCAAAATACAGTTACGTAAAAAACCACAAGAAAAACTTAACCAAACATGAACATATAGCAGGAAGCTAATCTAAACTTAAGAAAAGGAAAATAAGGTACATAAAAGAGTTCTAAGCAAGCCAAAAATATTAGAAAACACAATAGCCAAAAAGAAGTACAAAACAAAAAAAGAAGTAAAAGTGAGAAACAAATTGAAATGTTTACCTTTGATTAGATCCACCAGCTAGATGAATTGATTCATATATTGATCTGTAAAAATAGTATATAAAAATACAAATTATCATTGAAGATATTAAATTTCATTCCGGTGCAAATAAAGAGAACAAAAAAACAATACTATAAATCCATTGCCAATCCCAACATATATACTCAAAGCAGCAATATAAGAAATACGTTTTAAATACTTATTTAATCGCACATTATACTAAAAAAATGAGACTAAGGATTAAACTTAAAGAAACTTAATTAATTTCTGTTCTCATCTCAACCTGTATTCAGGTTTATTTTTCCACAGACAATACAACCATCAAAATCCATTGAACAAAGAAGGTCTTTAAAGTTGAACGACTTTAATTTCGCTTTCTATGACAAAAAAAAAGAAGAGAGAAGAACAACACATTACCTTTGCCGTTTCGTTCAAGTGAAACCTTACATTCTACAACAAATACACAATATAAATAGTAGACATTATGATGGACAGAATGTAAATGCATATATAAATAACAAATATTATGAGGGAAAAAATGAATAAATAAATAAGAAAATAACATACAAATTCAGATCCCATTTTTTTGTCTTCTTAGACCAACATAAAATAGATAAGAAAATGTTAAAATATAGATGATACAAAAGTTTAATCAATGTTAATACAAGAGATGATTTTTTACAACTTAAACAACAACAAAAAATTTAACAAACTACATAGTTCCTCGAAAAGATGTACACTATTTACCACAAATTGACCATCTCTAGGTGATTAACCCCTGGTGAAGATATATAGTAACCCCCTCTTTTGTAAAAATTTGTTAACTGAATGTACACTCTTTTATGGGTGACAAATCCTTTTCCTATGTCATTTGAAGAGAACATGACCCTTAGTCTATTAGAGGGTCACTAACTCTTAAGGAATTGACCAACTCAAGGCGATTGAATATTACAATGCAAGTGAGGGAACCGTCAGAAAAGTACTTTATATGAAAATGAGAATAGCAATGTCTATTAAAATTACTCTATAACGGTTGTGCGAAATCTTAATAGTCGAATTCACTTACACAAACATCAGAACAACAATATTTATTCAAGCCACTTCTTCAGAAACAATATAATCAAGTTATATATCTCTACATCCATGAGTGACAAACTGCCATGACATACAAAACAAGTACTCTAAGACAGAAACATTCAACTCGGCTCACATTAAAAAACTAGCAAGACAGAAATCAATCATCCTTCATACAGCAACATAGACTACTCATTTCATAAAATCGTTACACTCGACACGATCAAGGAAATTAAAACACCTCCACATTATGGTCTATAAAGATAGAAATCATAATCAAGGTCTCACAAGCATGAAATATATATGTTAAATATCACATCTTATTCTTGAATTCCCTTTAAGAGAGGTATCAGCATCTCCAAGCGGAAGGACACCAACAGTGTCCACATGACAATCTGCAAACAATCAAGGAAGAACCAAAAAGCTTCATCAAAATCAAATAAACACAGAGACTATCCTAAAATCAGTATTTTATAACAACAATGACAAGCCAAATGATGCCATCATGAAACATTAAGAGAGTGACACTCACATGAAACTGAGGAAAAGGTTACTGAGGGAAATGAAACATTAAAATACCAAACAAAAGTTTTATCACAAGCATCCACTTAACCTTCAATGCAAGCCTACCAAGAATTTGAAACCAAAATAATTAGTACAAAAGAATGAATCGATAGGTAAAAAGGAAAACAATAAAGGAGAAACACAATGTTCATCTACGATGTCCATAATATTTTTTCAAATTTGCTTAAGAGCATGGAATTGGAAATGGATCCATGTTCAGTGTGGCTAATAAACCATAAGATGATTTGATAGTGATAATTAAGGATAAAAAGTTATTATAAACTATAAGAGTAAATATAAAATATATCAGGGAAAGAAGAAAAAAAAAATCAAACGAAGAATAATGGAGAATTGCGATTGAAATGATGATAAATCAAGAAGGGTAAAGAAATTTAGTCTTGCATGATGCTATGTGCTTGGACAAATGGAACAAAAGGAGTAGAAACTTACTATTTAATAAGGCAAGGCTTTGTTTCAGGCTTTCATCCTCTTCGCATTTCACTGTAGTTCACCTAAATGCATAACATAAAATCCCGGATATTATCATCAAAATATTGAAACTTGTCTTCAACAGAAAGTTGTTGCCGAAAGCAATGATTATGTCTGTAAAAATTAAATATATATAGACCAATATAAGGGAAAGAGAAACATACCATCTATAAGCACACGAGGTCTGTCAGCTATTTTGGTCCAATCTTACCCTTTCTCCGTGTCAAGCCATTCTTTAAGCAAAGGGCAGTTAGAGATTGCTAGAGAACCAAGTGAGGAGGGCAGTCCCTTCTCTGGAAATGATGCAAGCTTATCACAGTTCCCGATTCTCAAATCTTGAAGAGAGGAGGGCAGCCCCTTCTCCAGAAATGATTCTAGCTTATCACAGTTCGAGATATACAATTCTTGAATAGAGGAGGGCAGCATCTCCTCTGGAAATGATGCAAGCTTATCATAGTCGGAGATACTCAATAGTTTAAGAGAGGTGAGGATGTGCCACCCATCGGTTAGCGATTGGAGATCAGGCAGATTATGAATATAAAGATGGGTAAGATTAGGGGGCAGCAAACACTCTGGAAAAACTACCAGACCCGGAAATCCTCCAATTAATAACCTGTCAAGAGATGTGAGGTTTCGAAGCCCCCACTCAGCCATGGGCTTTTGTCCCCCACAATTTAAGACTTCATGCTTCTTTAAGTTCCTGGGAAACCCCCCTTCGGGAAAGGGATCGAGTTTGGGACACTAACATATCCGAAGGTTAATAAGAGATGTGACGTTATGTAGCCCATATGGTAGAAACTTGGGGAAATAAGGGCAACCCTTCGGAAGAAGTACTACTTCTTGTAAAAGACGTGAGAGAATCACAATTATCTATTCTCAGAACATCAAGAAATATTGAGTCTTCGTTGTTGTTACTGTTGCACGTCATCTGTTCAGGAAATGTCTTCAGATTGTCGCAATGCAAGATTTGAAGGTGTCTGAGTGTGGAGGGAAACTCCATCTTTGCTGGAAATGATACAAAACCTGGACAATTATGGATAACCAACTTTTCAATACTGGAAGGGAATTTGAACAAGTGCAGATTTTGACATGAACTCATAGTAAAGCTTAGGGACAACACATCTTCATCGTCTGACAAGCACATAAGTTGAGGACACTCGGAAATATCCAAACTTCGAAAGCATTGAAGGAGGTGCGATACTCGTCCGACCTCAATTGACAATAAATACCTTATAAACTCAACAAATTCATTGTGCTTCAATTCTTTAACTACAGTCAAGGGACCCAATAATGACCTTCCTCCTCCATCTTCAAGAGGTAGCATTAAATTCTCAAGATCTGAAATTTTTGAAATATTCAAGGAGGCGAGTGATGGAGGAGGGGAGTCAACCACACTTCTCAAGACCATCTCATTGGACTCCCTTATATATAATTTGCTGAGCACAGGAAGACACCTTGGGAGTTCAGTCAATTCCCCACATTGTTGTATCCTTAACTCCTCGAGTTTAACAAAGCGGTGCGAGAACTTCCTTAATTTCGGGCAGTCTATTATCACAAGCTGGATGAGACTAGGGAATTCTTCTTCATGCTCTTCTTCGATCCCAGACCATTTATCCCAATCCCTCATGCCCTCGAATACCAGATTTGTCAGTGATTGAAATGACAGCTTAGTTGTATGAAGAAGTAAACCTCCTCCGTAGAACTCAGAACCCACTATTTTTACACTACACAGTCCCTTAATTTGGAGATATTTGAGAGAGGGTAAACACCCAAGGGGAGGGAGTAACTCGCATCTTCTACAGTCAATGAGCTTCAAAGTCACTAACTCAGAGTAGGATGAATACCCTAACCAGTCAGGGAATCATGTACCATAGCACCAACCTACAGTTAGCCTTTAGAGATTTGTGCGAGGTTTTAGCTTGTTAATTATTGCTACTTCCCTACTCCCATCTCCCGAGTCAACATGCTTTCTTTCACTACTTGTATCACATGAGAAACTCCAATTCAAGTCCAATACACGAAGATGCTCTTTATTCTCTAATATGGCACTGTAAATGTTGACTACATTCTCCAATCCTATAATGCTGAGTTTTTCTCGAAGTTGCTTCATGTCCCTTAGCTCTTCTATCCTTGACCCACTATTTTCTCCCACAAACATTGGCAGCGTCTGAAGATTTGTCAGCTTATCGATTCCTAATGGTATCTTTCGTAATTTCTGACAACCATCAATATAGAGATGACGAAGGTTAGTTAGGTTGCCCATGCCATTAAACAACTCCACAAGCCTTTTACAATTCCTTAGCAGCAATGTTTGTAAATTCAAAAGTGTGCTCACTGAACTAGGTAACCTTTTAATAGAAATCATTGAGAGGTCCAGGTACCTAAGATGCTTCAAATGACCAATTTATTCTGGCAACTCATACAAGTTTTCACAATTACTGAAACAAAGCATACGTAAGCGTGGTAGTTTTGAAATTAGATACTGTGGGATTTTTTTAGGTATATAGCTTCGTAGAATTGCTGACAAGAGTAAGGTACGTAAGCTCTTGGATTCGTGAAATTCCTCAAATTTGGTCATTGTGTTGCAAGAACTCAAAGGCACCAATGTATAACGAACCAATGACTTATCAACCTCTGCTAATTTATCAACCTCTGACAACCCATCCTTAAAACTGAAACATATTCCCCTGGAAACAGATTGCACTAGATCATGGATGAGATCATGCATTACATAGAGTGATTCATTACTACTTAACCGTTGAAAGAATGATCTTGATAAAAGGTCACAAAAATAATCATCACCTATGTCTTCCATTCTCTTATTCCTCCGATGGGATTGCAAAAAACCTTCAGCCATCCATAAAAGGATTAGCTCCTTCTTATCAAATTCATAGTCTCAAGGAAATATAGCACAGTAAGAAAAGCATTGCTTTAAGTGAGCTGGGAGATAATGGTAGCTCAATCTAAGAGATGGAAGGATGCCACACTTGTCTTCTGATAGATCCCATATTTTGCTATTCAAGATATCTTCCCATTCACCAGTGTGTAGTTTACATATTAAGAGGCCTCCAAGTGTCTTCGCTACCAGAGGGAACCCTTTACACTGTTTTACAATTTTCTTTCCAATTGGTTTCAGCTCTGGATGTGCATCAGGACTTCCCTTTTCATATGCATGCTGGTTAAACAATGATTGACAATCTTCATCGGATAACTCTCTTAGAGGGTATCTAGGAACAGTTCTCATCATTAATGAAACATTTTCGTTGCGTGTAGTCACTATGACCTTACTACCTTTTGGCCCATCTTTGAAAGGAGCTCGTAAGCGGTCCCAATCGTTGTAATCCTCACTCCATACATCGTCTAAAACAAGTAAAAATTTCTTGAAGTCAGTATTTCCTTCAATCTCTCTTGAAGCACTTGTAGTCCCTGGAGTGTAAATGATTCCTTGGCAGCTGACTCTAGAATTTCTTTCGTTACCCGGATCAAATCAAACTTAGCATCGGACACAAACCCATACTTTCAGCTCAAAACGTTTACTCAGTTCCTCCTGATTGTAGAGATGTTGAGCAAGAGTGGTCTTGCCAACCCCTCCCATACCGACTATGGGAATCATAGACACCTTGTCCTGATCTCCAGTTTCATCATCTGATAACAACAATTTAAGTAATTTTGTCACGTCTTGCTCCCCACCATAGATAATGGAGTCGAGTGGCAAAGAACTCGTAGGTGGTCTATGTAGGCTGACTGGTACGATATTGGAACTCTGACCTTCGACACGCAACCCAAGAACATGCCTTCGTTTCTCGATTTTATCGAACCTCTCAATCAGCTTCTTTATCTTACCACTTTTCTTAGTATTAGACCAATAATTAAGAATAGAAGAGAAGAAGCCTTGTACCTGATTGGTGGTTTCGAGTCGAGAACATTCTTCTTCCAGCTTCAATCGTGCAGCATCTGTTGCGATCTCATCGAAGAGGTCGTCGATGTCGTAGGCCAGGTGAGTGAGTTCGTCAAGCCAGTATCTCACTGCTGGTTTCTTCATCTGCTTATGCTCTGCATCATGAAGCACATCCTCAATCACCAAGTTCATCTGCTCCAATGTTTCCAAATCAGCATCAAGATTCAATTTGAGTCGACATATGAATTCTTTGACATCACGAGGAGCTATCCTGTCGAAAGCCACCTGAAGGAATGCACAAAGAAATTGCTCTCCGATAGGCATTTTCTTTCTTAGAAATGAAACCAGATCAGTTGATTTAAAGCAATAGTCGAAACTGGAGACAACGGATTTGTGCTGTGAAAAAAACTTAAGCAATCATTCTTCTTGTTTCTTCAATGACGCGGTCCATTAACTTTCATAATTTCTCATGAAATGTTTTTGTTGGGAAAATTAGATTGACAGCCATTAAGTTTAGTATAATGGCAATAAGCACACCTTCAACCTTAACCCCAATACTTTTATTGGACCAAATTAGAGGGTCTAGCGATCTGTAACAGAAACTAATCATTTGATTATAATACCTCTCTAATCAATGATAATTATAATAGATATTAGTTATTTTTTAAATATTTATTTTTTATTTTATGTTTTTTTTTTACCATTATTCTATAATTATAAGAAATAGACGTGGTTTTTACAAATTTTATTATTATAAATAAAGCTTATTTTTTCTTTCATATAAACACTTATTTTGTTTTTAAGATCATTAAACAAGGGATATAACGGTATTTGCATCCAATGTTCAAGGAGTATATGCCAAACTCAAAGGGGTATGAATGTAATTTACCCTTTCTTTTTGAGTACGTGAAAGGAAGCTTCTCCCCGTTCCGATATCACTTGCAAGAAATTTTATTTGAGTTTAATTGTTTTATAAGTGAATGAAAATTTCTCCTCCGCCCTTCATTTTAAATATTAAAATTTAAAATTGCTCCACTTGCCACCAAATTTGGTCAATGACTAGGGTCAGTCCTCTTTTCAAAAGACTGAAAGGGCTAGTTACCCTTCATATGATAAAAAGGGTTTTGTTTGCTTCGAATGACAAAAAATAAGGGTTTATCACCCATAATAGACTACATTCGATTGGCCTTGAAGGAATCTTTATTAAGGAACCTTCGAAGTTACATTTACTCATCCTCATGAAATACTTCTAGATGATGACTTTTACTGACTACAAAGGAATCCTCAAAAAGGAGTCCTTCAAAGGCTTGTTCTTATCTTCATTCCCATATGTCACCCTCAAATGACATTTGTAGACTCATGAGACTTACTTGTACACTTTACTTAAAGATACTTCGAAGGAAACATATTTCTCTCACTAAAGTCCAATTCAAAGGCACTTGAATTGGTTACCGAACCCAGAGCCTTGAACGATCCTATTATAACTCTTCCTTACCGGAATGATTGATCATGAAAAAGGAATCACTCGTTAAGAAACTTACAGTTAAGATCTCTGTTGGAATTTGACTTTTGACTTCAAAATTTAAAATATTATTTAATATGAAAACGTTTTATGTTTTGTGTTGTTTGGTTTCAAAACGGTTGTGTGTAATGAATGAGGCAGTTTTACAATTATATATAATTATTGGGTAGTTTTAGATTTGAATTTAAAACTGTTTTGCCTTAAAAGTCTTAGCCGTTTTGAATTGTTATAGTCCAAACGGCTATAATCTTTTAAGACAACCGTTTAGGTCATTTAAGGCCCAAACGGATAGTCCTCATTTGTGGCCTATATAAGGAGGACCCCTCCTCCTTGTTGGAACACACACCATTCCAAAGGTAAGAGCTTTCCTCTCCTTTCTTCTTTCTTGTTTTTCTTCAAGTTTTCTGCAATTCTACTGGTGCAGAACTTTCTTTGGTTTCTTCAAGTTCTAATCAAGTGCTATATAAGCTTCTTCGTCCTTAGCTCGGTACGCCTGTGTAATCTACCGGAGGGAAAAATCGTTGAATCCTGGAGGCCAACCGCTAGACCCGGTACACTATGGATACGATCCAAAAATGGGGCGAATTTGGTTTCAAGGACAGTGGCATCGTCACGCCTTTGTTTATCAAAACAGATAAGTTCTTACTTGTTTTATTATAATTTTTGCATAGATGTCTAAACCCATCTCATCTCTTTCCTCTTATCATCTTGTCTAAAGCCCTATATCCTCCAACAAACTTGAAACCAAATTTCTGTTATTATTTTAAGACAAGATAAATCATATTCCGAATACCCAAAACCCAAACCTTTTCAACCCACAAATTGAATCAATGGTGGGTAGCAATTACAAGAGATGGAAACAAAAGCTTTTCTTCATACTTGAGACTCTTGAAATAGTTTTTGCACTATCTGTACCCGAACCCAAATCCGATACAGAAAATAATATCGAACACACCAAATGGGTGAAGGCTAATAGGTTATGCAAAAATTACATTTTGAATACCTTATCAAATGATCTTGATGATATTTATTGCTTTCATACCCATGCTAGAGATATTTGAGAAGCCTTAAAAATGAAATATGTAACTGAGGATGTCGGAGTTAAGAAATTTGCAATAGGCAAATTTTTAGATTTTAAGATGACTAATGCTAGATTCGTTTCTGACCAAATCCATGAATTCCAGAAAATTGTGCATGAGCTCACAAGAGAAGAGATGCCCTTACCTGATGCATTCCAAGCCGGTGCTCTAATTGAAAAATTACCACCATCTTAGAAAGTGTATAAGAGTTCTCTTAAGCAAAAAAGAAAAAAGTTGACTTTAGAGGATGTGATAGTACACATTCGTATAGAAGAGAACTCTAAAATCCGGGAAAATGATGAAAAGATAGCCAATTATGCTGGGTTAAAAGCTAATTTGGTTGAAGAAGAGACTGCAAATTCCTCCAAAAGAAAAAGATTTCAAAATAGAAAAGATGACAAAAAGAAAGATTTCAAAAAGCCAAAAGGGAATTGTTTTGTTTGTGGAAAACCAGGGCATCATGCTGATGTATGCAGATACAGAAAAATAAGGCTTTTGGACCAATCTGACCTCAACTGAATAATAGCTGCTATAGTCACTGAGGTAAACTTTGTCTCCAACTCAAATATATGGGTTGTAAACACAGGAGCTACTAAAAACATTTGCGGCGATCAAAGAATGTTTACCTCTTACAAATCTGTGGGGGGATGGAAAGCAAGTATATCTTGTAGACTCGAGTACTTTTTCTATCGCTGGCAAATGGAAGGTTCAGATTCGGCTGACTTCTGGGAAGATCCTAGAATATTTGAATGATGTCCTGCATGTTCCTGGAATTAGGAGGAATCTAGCCTTTGGTTCAATGCTCAATAAGGCTGGAATAAAAATGGTATTTTGGGATAAGGTTATCATGATGAAGAATTGAGTTTTTCTTGGGAAGGGATATTGTAATGATGGTCTATTTGTATTGAATGTTTTTTCTAAAATTAATGAAGGTTCTTCTTCTGCTTATATGAATGACTCCGTGAAATTGCGGTATGTTAGATTAGGACATACAAACACATGATACATTGTTGATGCGGAATTTGTGCTGCTTGACCACTTTAAGCCGCCGATCGGGATCGAGCTACTTAAAGGGGCGTAAACTGCGCGAGCACGTGACGATGTCTTGTGCCGGTGATTTCCGCCCTGCCCGGGGTTGGATAAGGTCTTGCTTGGGCACGTGGGGCGTCCCATCCGTCCGCTTAAACCGTCACGTGGCCGTTTGGACGGATTTACGCCTATGCTCGATAAACATAAAAAGGAAGAGGGAGAAGGGGGAGAGCCAGTATAGAAGTACGCAGAATTTTTACATGGTTCGGCAATATGCCTAGTCCACGGGAATCGCCTCATAGGAAGTCTTTTTTTCACCATTTAGAAGTATAGATGATACAATGAACACCCAAATCATATGGAGATGAAGAAGGAAATAGGAAAGAATGAGGGAGAGGAAGAGATAGAGAGATGGAAGGAAAGAGATGTTTCCTTCTGTAGTGTTCTTCTTCCTTTTTTTTTTTTTTTATATTCAGAGCCTTTCTCATTCTTTAGATCCTCCAGATTTTTTCCAATCTCTTCTTCTTGTGTTGAAGTAGTCTTTATATAGCCTTGTCTTACTTGACCTCAAAGTAGACTTAGCCTAGAAGTCTTGAGTGAGAATGTAACATGTGGATTGTAAGTCACCATGTAGATAGATTATATGAAAAATATCTAATGGAAGGTGAGTCACATGTAGATAGCTTATAACAGCCGGGTCGGACTGGGTAAGACTGGGCCAGACTAATTAAACCAGATTGGACCGGGTCAGACCCAATTGAACCAAGTTGGACCGGGTTGGACTGGTTGGGTCGGGTTATATCAAATTGAACCCGGGTCAAACCGGGTCGAGTGACCCTTTAGACCCATGGTCCATAGGTCAAGCAGGTGACACGTGGCTGCTTAATTAGGTCACTGGATCATCAATAGCCCCCTGTCTAATGAAGTGCAAGAAATAAGCTTCGTCAGACAAGCTAAAGAAGTGACCATACATCATTGTGAAACCAAAATCTCCTGTGAAGGAACCACTTAAGTCAAAGTCAAAGTCAAAGTCAAAGTCTATAATCGAGGAATTTGCAATAAGCGTAGCATTCGATCGAGAGACCAATGTAGCCGACTATCCGGATAAAGAGATCTTGGATTCAATACCTTGTGAACAATATTGGTTTCATGACCGTAATTCTCGAAATAGAAATTGTTATTGACGTCCTTGAAAGAGAGACTAAGAACTCAAAGTAGGTGTCCTTAAGTAAGGAAGATAACAGTGACGTAATGATAATTTCATAAGTCTCGATTGAGAATGATGCGATCAAAAAAGGAAGACGGGGCTCGGAGGCCATTGTTCCTGTAGGGTATATTGCTTAAAGACCCTTTTCTCAGGACTAAACGAGGTTGACATAATGTATGATGCATATATGATAAAAATGTAAGTAAGTCTTTTAAGGGGGAAGAACCCGTAACCATTGTCTTTTGAGGGGAACTAGCCTATTCACGAATTGACCATCTCGAGGTGGTGAGCCTAATGGAAAGCTCAATGCTGCTGTTGAATAAAAAAGGTGCAAGCATAAGCTATCAACACCGCTAGGACATATTGAAGTAGCTTGAAATAACCTTGCAATATATGGCAATATCTAGCAATCTATAGGTTTTTATCTTGTGACTGTTTGGGGATTTATTGTAATAAATTAAAGAAATCATTCAAATTCCACAAAATACTCTTCAAGCCTTCGCTCACTTTTAAGATAACCTCTTTTGGTACATTAATTTATACTCTTTTAAGGGAGGTCAAAGTAACTGCATACATCTCATAAGGTGACCAATATATTATCGAATTACCCATATAGAGACCTTAGATATAAGTTTCTCAACAGATAATTTGTTTTCATGATCATTTATCCCTATAAGGAAGAGTTATCAAAGAATCCCTAAAGGTTCTAGGTTAAATAATCAACTTGAGTGCTCTTGAATTGAACTTAGTGAGATCAGAAATAGATATGTTTCATTCGTAATGATCTTTTAAATAAAGTGCAAAATAAATCTCACAAGTTTGTGCTAATGGCATCATTCGAAGGTGATATATGGGAGTGAGAGTGTAAACATGCCTTTGAAGGCCTTACCTCTTAGGATTTCCTTCAAAGTATGATGTGAGATGTTATTTGAGGGTAGTTAGCCCCCTGTGTAATGACAAATTGACCATCTTGTGGTGGTTAGCCGTGAAAAATAACAAATTGATCAGCTTGTGGTAGTTAGCCGTGAACAAAATGACGAATTGACCATGTTGTGGTGGTTAGCCGTGAAAAATGACGAATTGACCATATTGTGGTGGTTAGCCATGAAAAATGACAAATTGACCATCTTGTGGTGGTTAGCCGTGAAAAATGAAGAATTGGCCATATTGTGGTGGTTAGCCGTGAAAAAAATGACGAATTGACCATCTTGTGGTGGTTAGTCATGAAAATCATAGACAGTAAACGCTAGTGTATACTGGTGTCAAGTACTTCTATGTTGGATGTGTGCTTCTAGTGCCAATGTACATACAATATTATAGCTAACACATGCATATGTTTGTCATAGAAGGTATATAAATAGCACAGATAAGAATAAGCATAAAGCTCTTATGTATATATAGAACATAAGACGAATGTAATGTAACATTCTTTGTTCGTCATGAAAGAGCATTCAAAAAATTACTCATAGTTGAAAATATAGGAAAAAATGCAACATAGCATTATCCTTTAAAAAAATGAGCTTTAGAATGCCTATTGTTTCTAAAAAAGAAATGGTTTTAAAGATGATAATTTTTTTTTTAATTTAATTTAATAATTAATATTATTATATTATATTATATTATTTTTATTTTCTTTATTTGAAAAAAACCGCCCAACACTCAGTTGCATTCGACTGAGTTAAGGGCCAAAGGGGGCCGAAGGCAAAGGCCAAGTGCAGGGATCGAGTGCATGGCTCGTGTGCAAGGCTCGAGTGCAAGGGTCGATGATATGAATGATCATAGTGACTAATATACAAAATTTACTTAACTATATCATATCAGCAGCTTTGGTTCAGTGGTGTGAACTCTACTTACTCCTCTGTGAAGACCAGGTTTCAATGGGAAAGCATGGGCGGGCTCGGGTTGCACAGGTCCAAAGGCCAGCCCGCACTGGGCCGAAGGCCAACTCGAGTGCTGGGGGCCGAAGGCGAGGCCCGAAGGCAAGGGGGCTGAATTCGAAGGGTCGAAGGAAAGAAGCCCGAAGGCAAGGGGCCGAAATCGAGGGCTGAATTTGAAGGCCGAATTCAAGGGCCGAATGAAAGAAGCCCGAAGGCAAGGAGCCGAATTCAAGGGCTGAATTTGAAGGCCAAATTCGAGGGCCGAATTCGAGGCCTGAAGGCAAGAGGGCCGAATTCAAGGCTCGAAGGCAAGGGGCTCGAATTCGAAGGCCCAAATTTCGAGGGCCGAAGGAAAGAAGCCCGAAGGCAAGGGGCCCGAATTTGAAGGCCCGAAGGAAAGAAACTCGAAGACAAGGGGCTGAATTCGAAGGACGAATTCGATGGCCGAAGGCAAGGGCGCTGAATTCGAGGCCCGAAGGCAAGGGGCCCGAATTCGAAGGCCCAAATTTCGAGAGGTCTGAAGGAAGGGCCGAATTTCGAGGGCCGAATTCAAGAGGCCCGAAGGAAAGGGTCTGAATTCGAGGCCCGAATGTAAGGGGCTGAAGGAGGGCCCGCACGCAGGCCAGCTCACGCGCGAAGGAAGAGGGCCGAGGGAAAGGCCCATGCGCGGAGGAGGTCCGCAGGCCAGCTCATGCGTGCGAAGGAAGAGGGCCGAAAGAAAGGCCCGCACGCGGGATTAGAAGGTAGCCCAACGCGAACGAAGCCCACACGAGGACTAAACCCGCACGAGGGAGAGGGGGGAAGGCTCGTGTGCAGGCCCTGCCGAAGGCAGGCCCACGCGCGCAAAGGGTGTGAACCCCGAGTGCAGGCCTTGCCGAAGGCACCCGCGCTCGGAGGCAACGAAGCCCAAATGCATAGGGCCGAAGGAAAGCCCAAAGGAAGGGGTTAGGGGTTCTCAAAATTTTTTTCTTTTATTACAAAAAATACCTCGTGTACCACACAATTGTCAAAAAAGCCCCGAATGCAGTATAAGTTTCAGAAAAACCCCGAATGCCACATATTTTCATAAAAAATCTGAATGCAAGATTTTTATTACAAAATGAGCCCCACATGGTATATAATTTTCATAAAAACCCCAGATATCATATATTTCACATAAAAAGTTCCAAATACAAGATTTTAATTACAGAATGAGCCCCAAATGCAATTTTCTTCACAGAAAATGCCCGGAATGCAAATTCCTTCATAGAAAATGTCTAGAATGCCAATTTCTCCATAGAAATAAGGCTTCAGACGGTCAAAATGCATAGGAACAGGGTCCAGAATGACCATATGCACATAAAAAGGGGACTTTATGCAAAATAAGTATATTTAAACCAATAAGGTAAGAACCATAAAGCTGGTCATACCTTTAAGAAGGCTTGTAATATGAGCCGCGTTTGTCGAAGTACGTAGAAAAGACGTCCCTAGTGAAGTCGCCAAAATGTTGATGTGGAATTTGTGCTGCTTGACCCGCTTTAAGCCACTGATCGGATTTGAGCTGCTTAAAGGGGCATAAACCGTGCGAGCACGTGACGACGACATGTGTCGATGGTTTCTACCTTGCCCGAGGTTGGATAAGGTCTTGCTTGGGCACGTGGGGCGTCCTGACCGTCCACTTAAACCGTCGCGTGGCCGTTTGGACGGCTTTACGCCTATGCTCGACAAACATAAAAAAGGAAGAGGGAGAGCCAGTATAGACGTACACAAGATTTTTACGTGGTTCGGCAATATGCCTAGTCCACGGGAGTCGCCTCATAGGAGGTCTTTTTTTCACTATTTAGAAGTATAGATGATACACTGAACACCCCAATCATATGGGGATGAAGAAGGAAATAGGAAAGAATGAGGGAGAGGAAGAGATAGAGAGATGGAAGGAAAGAGATGTTTCCTTCTGTAGTGTTCTTCTTCCCTTTTTTTTAATGTTCAGAGCCTTTCTCATTCTTCAGATCCTCCAGATTTTTTCTGATCTCCTTTTATTGTGTTGAAGTAGTCTTTATATAGCCTTGTCTTACTTGGCCTCCAAATAAACTTAGCCTAGAAGTCTTGAGTGAGAATGTGATATGTGGATGGTGAGTCACTTGTAGATAGCTTATAACATCTGGGTTTGACCGGGTAAGACCGGGTCAGATCAGTTAGACCAGATTGGACAGGGTAAGACTAAATTGAACCAAGTTTGACTGGGTTGGACCGGTTGGGTCGAGTCAGATCAAATTGAACCCGGGTGAAACCGGGTCGAGTGACCCATTAGACCCATGGTCCATAGGTCAAGCAGGTGACAAGCAGGTCATGCAGGTGACATGTGGCTACTTAATTAGGTCACTGGATCATCAACATTAAAAGAATGAAACACTTAGGATTAATAGAAAATCGAAGTGATGTGAACTTTGAAAAATGTGAAACTAGTGTAGACGCTAAATTTGCACATAAATCTATAGAAAGAAAACTGAACTATTAGAGTTAATACATAATGATCCAGTAGACTTAAAAGACACTATGACTAGAGGAGGTAAGAAATATTATATAACCTTTATAGTTGACTACTCTAGGTATACTAGAGTATATTTGTTAAGAACTAAAGATGAAGCTGAACAAACCTTCATAATTTATAAAACTAAAGTAGAGAATCAGTTGAATAAGAAAATTAAAAGACTTAGAACTGATAGAAGAGGTGAATATGGGTCTATTCTTTTTAAAGAATTCTGTGAGGCCAATGGAATAATACATGAAGTAACTCCACCTTATTCACCCGAGTCTAATGGAATAGCTGAACGAAAAAATAGAACTCTAAAAGAAATGATGAATGCAATGCTAATAAGCTATGGTCTACCTACGGACATGTGGGGGAGGCCATCTCATCCGCTTGTGTAATTTATAATAATATACCTCATAAGAAAACAGGTAAAACACCTTATGAACTTTGGAAATGTCAACCCACTAACCTCAAATTCCTGAAAGTGTGGGGATGCCTAGCCAAAGTAGGTCTAACTGACCCTAAAAGAAAAAGAATAGGACCTAAAACTTATGATTGTATTTTTACTAGATATGCTAGTAACAGTTCAGCATATAGGTTTCTAGTACTTAAATCTGAGTATAGTATACTAGAAGCAAACACAATAATTGAATCTAGATATGGTGAATTCTTTGAACATATATTTCCTATGAGGAAAAAAAGTATCTAAAGAAACAATAAACTAATAATCAACAAGTGAAACAAGAGAAATACAAGAAGATGAAAACCTTGAAATTGAACCAAAAAGAAGTAAGAGAGTTAGGAAAGAAACCAACTTCAGAGATTGTTTTTATACTTTCCTAGTAGACAATGATCCAACAATCTATAAGGAAGCTATGTCATCTCCAGACTCAGTATTCTGGAAAGAGGTAATCAACAGTGAAATTGATTCAATTATGTCAAACCATACTTGGGTGTTGGTTGATTTGCCTTTTGGTTGTAAAACCATAGGTTGTAAATGGATATATAAAAAAAATTAAATCTGATGGTTCAATAGATAAATTTAAAGCAAGACTAGTAGCTAAAGGGTGTAGCCAAAAGGAAGATATAGACTACTTTGACACCTACTCACCGGTAGCTAGGATAACTACCATTAGAGTGTTGATTGCTCTAGCCTCTATATATAAACTAGTTATACACCAAATGGATGTTAAAACAACCTTTCTAAATGGTGATTTAGAAGAAGAAATATATATGAATAAACCTGAAGGCTTTATAGCTCAAGGTAAAGAAAAGAAAGTGTGTAAGCTAAAATCTCTATATGGATTAAAACAAGCACCTAAACAATGGTATGAAAAATTTGATAGTGTGCAAGTATCTAGTGGATATCAGATAAATAATTCCGATAGATGCGTATATCATAAATTTGAAAATAATAATGGTGTAATTATTTTCTTATATGTAGATGATATGCTCATAATGGGAACAAGTCTTGAAATAGTGAAAAAAAAACAAATAATTCTTCACTTCCAAATTTGATATGAAGGATTTGGGAGAAGCTGATATGATATTAGGTATTAAAATTATACACGATGAGAATATTATAGCCTTATCACAATCTCACAATGTAGAGAAGATTTTAAAGAAGTTTGAGCACTTTGACTGTAATCCTGTGCGCACTCCCTATGACTATAGTATTCACTTGTGAAAGTACATCACAACTAGAATACTCTAGTCATTGGTAGCCTTATATACTTGATGAACTACACTAGATCTGACATAGCCTATGTAGTAAGTAGATTGAGTAGATATACTCATAGTCCAAACCAAACCCATTGGACTGCCATATCCAGAATATTGAAGTACTTAAAGGGGACCATAGATTATAGCATACACTATAGTGTCTTTCCTGCTGTATTAGAAGGATTTTGTGATGCTAACTGGATAATAAGGAATGATGAGATAAACTCTACGAGTGGTTATGTGTTCACCTTAGGTGCTAGAGTCATTGCTTGGAAATCCACTAAGCAAGCCTGTAATGCTAAATCTACTATGGAGTCTGAGTTTGTAGCCTTAGAATTAGCAGGTGGAGAGGCCTAGTGGCTTAGAAACCTATTAACAGATGAACCTTTAGTGACCAAACCAGTACCATCTGTGTCCTTACATTGTGATTGCCAAGCTGTTATAGCAAAGGCAAAGAACAAAATTTATAATGAGAAGAGCAGACATATACATCTAAGACATAACATAGTAAGGCAACAACTTATTGATGAAGTCATAACAGTTGACTTTGTGAGGTCAGAACAGAATCTAGCAGATCCTCTGACTAAACCACTAACTAGAAAGTTAGTATGTGAG
>JAUPMG010257933.1:0-16328 GCA_031762675.1 Pachysandra terminalis | reverse complement strand
GGTAGACCCCTTTCAAAGGTCGTGAGGCTGGGTTAAAACCCAGTGGCCGGACACAAGGTAGACTCCTTTCCAAGGTCACGAAGATGGACCAAAACCCTATGGCCGAATATAAGGTAGACCCCTTTCAAAGGTCGCAAGGCCAGATTAAAACCTTCCAGCCGGATACAAGGTAGACCCTTTCAAAGGTCACGAGGCTGGATTAAAATCCTATGGCCGGATAAAAGGTAGACCACTTTCAAAGGTCGTGGGACCAGATTAACACCCTATTGCCGGATATAAGGTTGACCCCTTCCAAAGGTCGTGAGGCTTGAATTAAACCCTAAGGCCGGATACAAGGTAGACCCCTTTCAAAGATCACGAGGCCAGATTAAAACGCTTTGGCTGGATACAAGGTAGACCCTTTTAAAGGTCACAAGGCTGGATAAAAACCCTATAGCCGGATATAAGGTAGACCCATTAAAAGGTCACGAGGCTGGATTAAAACCCCATGGCCGGATATAAGGTAGACCTCTTGCAAAGGTCGCGTGGCCGGATATAAGGTAGACCCCTTTCAAAGGTCGTGCGGCTGGATTAAAACCATTTGGCCGGATATAAGATATACCCAATTCAACGGCCGCTATGCCGGGTTAAAACCCTATGGCTGAATAAAAGGTAGACCAATTTCAAAGGTCACGAGGTCAGATTAAAATCCTATGCCCTGATATAAGGTAAGCCCCTTTCAAAGGTCGAGAGACTGGATTAAAACCCAATGGGCGGATATAAGATAGACCCCATTCAAAGGTCACGCGGCTGGATTAAAACCCCATGGCCGTATATTTGGTAGACCACTATCAACGGTCGTGACGCCGAATTAAACCCTATGTTCGGATATAAGGTAGACCCCTTTCAAAGGTCGTGAGGCTGGGTTAAAACCCAGTGGCCGGACACAAGGTAGACTCCTTTCCAAGGTCACGAAGATGGACCAAAACCCTATGGCCGAATATAAGGTAGACCCCTTTCAAAGGTCGCAAGGCCAGATTAAAACCTTCCAGCCGGATACAAGGTAGACCCTTTCAAAGGTCACGAGGCTGGATTAAAATCCTATGGCCGGATAAAAGGTAGACCACTTTCAAAGGTCGTGGGACCAGATTAACACCCTATTGCCGGATATAAGGTTGACCCCTTCCAAAGGTCGTGAGGCTTGAATTAAACCTTAAGGCCAGATACAAGGAAGACCCCTTTCAAAGGTCACGAGGCCGGATTAAAACGCTACGGCCGGACAGAAGGTAGCCTCTTTTAAAGGTCACAAGGCTAGATAAAAACCCTATAGCCAGATATAAGGTAGACCCCATTAAAAGGTCACGAGGCGGGATTAAAACCCCATGGCCGGATATAAGTTAGACCTCTTGCAAAGGTCGCGTGGCCAGATATAAGGTAGACCCCTTTCAAAGGTCGTGGGGTTGGATTAAAACCATATGGCCAGATATAAGATAGACCCATTTCCACGGCCGCTATACCGGGTTAAAACCCTATGGCCGAATAAAAGGTAGACCAATTTCAAAGGTCACAAGGTCGGATTAAAATCCTATGCCCTGATATCAGGTAGGCCCCTTTCAAAGGTCCCGAGGCTGGATTAAAAGACTTTTGTCGGATACAAGGTAGACCCCTTCCAATGGTCACGAGGCTGGATTAAAAACCTACGGCAAGATATAAGCTAGACCCATTTCAACGTTTTTGAGCCTGGATTAAAACCCTGTGGCCGGATATAAGGTAGACCTCTTTCAACGGTCGGGAGGCAAGAATAAAACTCTACGACTGGATATAAGGAAGACCCCTTTCAAAGCTCGCGAGGCTGGATTCAAAAACTATGGCCGGATACAAGGTAGACCCCTTTGAAAGTTCACGAGGCCGGATTTAAACCCTATGGCTGGATATAAGATAGACCTCTTTCAAAGGTCGCGCGGCCAGATTAAAACCCCATGGCCGGATATAAGGTAGACCCCCTTCAAAGGTCACGAGGCTTGATTAAAACCCCATGGCCGGATAAATGGTACAACCAATTCAACGGTCGTGGGGTCGAATTAAAATCCTATGGCCGGATATCAGGTAGACCCCTTTTAAAGGTCGTGAGCCTGGATTAAAACCCTATGGCCGAATATAAGGCAAACCCCTTTCGAAGGTCGCGAGGCGGGATTAAAACCCAATGGCCGGATATAAGGTAGGCCCCTTCCAATGGTCCCGAGGCTGGATTAAAACCCTATTGCAGGATAGAAGGAAGACCCCTTTAAAAGGTCGCGAGGTCGGATTAAAACCCTCTCGCCGGATACAAGGTAGACCCCTTTCAAAGGTCGTGACGCCGAACTAAAACCCTATGGCCGGATATAAGGTTGACCCCTTTCAAAGGTCATGAGGCTGGATTAAAACCCACAGGCCGGATACAAGGTAGACCCCTTTCAAAGGTCATGAGGCTGGATTGAAATCCTATGGCCGGATATAAGGTAGACCCTTTTAAGAGGTCACGAGGCCGGATTAAAACCCCATGGCCAGATATAAGGTAGACCCTTTCAAAGGTCGCGTTGCCAGATATAAGGTCGACCCCTTTCAGAGGTCGTGGGGCTGGATTAAAACCATAAACCATATGGCCTGAGGTAAAGGTCGCGAGGCCGGATTAAAACCCTATGGCCGAATAAAAGGTAGACCCATTTCGAAGGTCACGAGGCCGGATTAAAACCCAATGGCCTACTATAAGGTAGGCCCGTTTCAAAGGGCGCGAAACCGAATTAAAACCCTTTGGCAGGGTACAAGGTAGACCCTTTCCAATGGTCACGAGGCTGGATTAAAACCCTACGGCTAGATATAACCTAGGCCCCTTTCAAAGTTTTTGAGCCTGGCTAAAAGCCCTATGGCCAAATATAAGGTAGAGCTCTTTCAAAGGTCGGGAGACATGATTTAAACTCTACGGCCGGATATAAGGAAGACCCCTTACAATGGTCGCGAGGCTGGATTCAAACCCTATGGCCGGATACAAGGTAAACCCCTTCCAATGGTCACGAGGCTGGATTAAAACCTTACCGCCGGATATAAGGAAAACCCCAAGGCCGTATATTTGGTAGACCCCTTTCAAAATTCATGAGCCTGGATTAAAACCCTATGGCCGGATATAAGGCAAACCCCTTTCAATGGTCGCCAGGCGGTATTAAAACCCTATGTCCTGATATTGGGTAGACCCCCTTTCAATGGTCCCGAGGCTGGATTAAAACCCTATAGCAGGATAGAAGGTAGACCCCTTTAAAAGGTCGCAAGGCCGGATTAAAACCCTATCGCCGGATACAAGGTAGACCCCTTTCAAAGTTCGTGACGCTGGATTAAAACCCTATGGCCGGATATAAGGTAAGCTCGTGAGGCTGGGTTAAAACCCTATGGCCGGACACAAGGTAGACTCCTTTCCAAGGTCACGAGGATGGACCAAAATCCTATGGCCGGATATAAGGTAGACCCCTTTGAAAGGTCGCAAGGCCGGATTAAAACCTTACGCTCGGATACAAGGTAGACCCTTTCAAAGGTCACGAGGTTTGATTAAAACCCTATGGCCGGATAAAAGGTAGACTCCTCTCAAAGGTCGTGGGGCCAGATTAACACCCTATTGCCGGATATAAGGTTGACCCCTTTCAAAGGTCGTGAGGCTGGAATTAAACCCTAAGGCCGGATACAAGGAAGACCCCTTTCAAAAGTCATTAGGCCGGATTAAAATGCTCTGGCCGGATACAAGGTAGACCCTTTTTATAGGTCACAAGGCTGGATAAAAACCCTATAGCCGGATACAAGGTAGACCCCTTCCAATGGTCACGAGGCTTGACTAAAACCCTACGGCTGGACATAAGCTCGACCCCATTCAAAGGTCATGAAGCGGGATTAAAACCCTATTGCCGGATATAAGGTAGACCCATTTCAAAGGTCGGGAGGCTGGATTAAAACCATGTGGTCGGATAAAAGGTAGACCCCTTTCGAAGGTCGCGAGGCCGTATTAAAACCCTTTGGCTGGATATAAGGTCTCCCTTTCAAAGATCGGGATATAAGGTCGACCCCTTTCAAAGGTCTTGGGATTGGATTAAAACCGTGTGGCTGGATGTAAAGGTCGCGAGGCCGGATTAAAATGCTATGGCCGAATAAAAGGTAGACCCATTTCAAAGGTCACGAGGCTGGATTAAAACTCTTTGGTTGGATACATGGTAGACCCCTTCCAATGGTCACGAGGCGGGATTAAAACCCTACGGCTAGATATAAACTAGACGCCTTTCAATGTTTTTGAGCTCAGATTAATATCCTATGGCCGGATATAAGGTAGACCCCTTTCAAAGGTCAGGAGGCAAGATTAAAACTCTACGGCCGGATAAAAGAAAGACCCCTTTGAAAGGTCGCGAGGCCGGATTCAAACCCAATGGCCGGATAAAAGGTAGACCCCTTTGAAAGTTCACGAGGCCGGATTTAAACCCTGTGGCCGGATATAAGATAGACCTCTTTCAAGGGTCGCGAGGCCATATTAAAACCCCATTCCCAGATATAAGGTGGACCTCTTTTAAAGGTCATGAGGCTTGATTAAAACCCCATGGCTGGTTAAATGGTAGGCCTCTTTTAAGGGTCATAAGGTCGAATTAAAACCCTAAGGCTGGATATCAGGTTGACCCCTTTTAAAGGTCGTGAGCCTGGATTAAAACCCTATGGCAGAATATAAGGCAGACCCCTTTCAAAGGTCGCGAGGCGGGATTAAAATCCTATAGCCGGATACAAGGTAGACCCCCTACAATGGTCCTGAGGCTGGATTAAAACCCTTTTGCAGGATACAAGGTAGACTCCTTTAAAAGGTCGCGAGGCCGGATTAAAACCCTATCGCCGGATACAAATTAGACCACTTTCAAGGGTCGTGAGGCCGAATTAAAACCCTACGGCCGGATATAAGGTTGACCCCTTTCAAAGGTCATGAGGCTGGATTAAAACCCACAGGCCGGATACAAGGTAGACCCCTTTCAAAGGTCATGAGGCTGGATTGAAATCCTATGGCCGGATATAAGGTAGACCCTTTTAAGAGGTCACGAGGCCGGATTAAAACCCCATGGCCAGATATAAGGTAGACCCTTTCAAAGGTCGCGTTGCCAGATATAAGGTTGACCCCTTTCAGAGGTCGTGGGGCTGGATTAAAACCATAAACCATATGGCCTGAGGTAAAGCTCGCAAGGCTGGATTAAAACCCTGTGGCCAAATAAAAGGTAGACCCATTTCAAAGGTCATGAGGCCAGATTTAAACCCTATGGCCTAATATAAGGTAGACCCCTTTCAAAGGTCGCGAAGCCAGATTAAAACCCTTTGGCAGGATACAAGGTAGACCCCTTCCAATGGTCATTAGGCTGGATTATAACCCTACGGCTGGATATAAGCTAGACCCCTTTCAAAGGTTTTGAGCCTAGATGAAAACCCTATGGCCGGATATAAGGTAGACCGCTTTCAAAGGTCGGGAGGCATGATTAAAACTCTACGGCCGGATATAAGGAAGACCCCTTTCAAAGGTAGCGAGGCCGGATTCAAACCCTATGGCCGGATACAAGGTAGACCCCTTTGAAAGGTCACAAGGCCGGATTGAAACCCTATGGTCTTCTATACTCTAAAGGGTCTCAACATAAGAGGTCTTAGGTAAGAATTGGATATGGAAGCTTCAATTTACTCGATGGCACCAACCATGAAAACATAGACCTCTAGCCTGCACACTAGGCACATAGCCGGAAACCTAAGCACATAGCTATCAAAAAGTAGGCACCAAGCCTTCACTTGGACCTCACTAGGTCACAAGGAACCCATAAGCTCAACCTATATTCCAATCTCCCTAATCTGCCCACAAGTCACAGCTCACTATTGCTGTAAGTGTAAAGTCGCTCGATCGACATCAGCGAGCGATCGACATCCGCGATCGATCGACATACGCAAATCGATCGGATGGTGCTCGATCGCAACGGTTCTGCGATCGATCGCACGCCCAGAATTCCTGCTATGTTCGTGTACAGTAACGCTTTCTGGGATTATCCACCCACATATTCTATGCTAGATCAATTGATAGTCGTAAGTTCACGTCACATATCATATTCCCATGATTGATCTCAGATCAATGCAAATACATCTCTTAATTCAACCGTATTAAATCAAATCTTTTATGCTTTGTTTTCACAGAAACTACTGTTCAGCATTTTGTATGAAAATATAATTCGTCCTAATCAAAATCAAAAGATGAAAACACATGTTTATATATAAAAACAAAGCAACCAACATTCAGAACTGAATTCGCGTCCAACATATAAATAAATTTGCATATATATATATTCGTGCATTTTCACATTCATAACAATATTTTCCATAACCAAATCTATAATGATATCAGAACCTCAAAAATCAGAACTTCATCCAATGCTTTCATGAACACAACGAAAATCAATAGGAAGAATGAAGGGTAGACGTGTACTTACTGTAGTCCGAAATAGCAACCGAGTCTTCCTTCACCGATCAATGCAAGAACAGCAACAATGGTTCAAAACTCTTCTTTTCCTTCTCCTTCTCTTTCCTTTCTCTCCACCTCTACTCTATACTAACGAATCTGAGAACACGAGGATCAAAGTCCTCATCCCTCAATTCTCTCCTTCTCACTCTCTCTCCACGTTGCCACCTCCGCCATACAACCGGCAAACTCGTTCACGTACTCTTTGGGTGGACGAATTCAAACCAAAAACTCAAATTAATAAAATTAATACACCACAAGAAAACTCCTAATTACATAAATGCCCCTAAACTAAATAACTCAAATAATTTAAATCCTACATCTAATAAGCCACATAATAATGCACAAGAGCACATAATTAAATCACATAATAAAAACAAATATAAATAAAATGGGTGAACTACAGTTAGGGGGGTTTAGGTCATTACAGCAGACCCCTTTCAAAGGTCGCGAGGCGGAATTAAAACCCTATGGCCGGATATAGGGTGGACCCCTTTCAATGGTCCCGAGGATGGATTAAAACCCCATTGCAGGATATAAGGTAGACCCCTTTAAGAGGTCACAAGGCAGGATTAAAACCCTGTCGCCGGAAACAAGGTAGACCCCATTCAAAGGTCGTCACGCCGAATTTAAACCCTTTGGCCGGATATAAGGTAGACCCCTTTCGAAGGTCGTGAGGCTGGATTAAAACCCAATGGCCGGACACAAGGTAGACTCCTTTCCAAGGTCACGAGGACCGACCAAAGCCCTATGGCCGTATATAAGGTAGACCCCTTTCAAAGGTCGCAATGCCGGATTAAAACCTTATGGTCGGATACAGGGTACACCCTTTCAAAGGTCACGAGGCTGGATCAAAACCCAATGGCCGGATAAAAGGTAGACCCCTTTCAAAGGCCTTGAGGATGGAATTAAACCTTAAGGCCGGATACAAGGAAGACCCCTTTCGAAGGTCATTAGGCTGGATTAAAACGCTATGGCAAGATACAAGGTAGACCCCTTTCAAAGGTCACGAGGCTGGATTAAAACCCTATGGCCGAATATAAGGTAGACCCAATTAAAAGGTCACGGGGCTGGATTAGAACCCCATGGCCAGATATAAGGTAGACCTCTTGGAAAGGACGCGTGGCCGGATATAACGTAGACACCTTTCAAAGGTCGTGGGGCTGGATTAAAACCCTATGGCCGAATATAAGATAGACCCCTTTCAAAGGCCGCGATGCCGGATTAATACCCTATGGCCGGATAAAAGGTAGACCCATTTCAGAGGTCACGAGGTCGGATAAAAATCCTATGCCCTGATATAAGGTACGCCCCTTTCAATGGTCGCGAGGCTGGATTAAAAGCCTTTTGCCGGATACAAGTTAGACCCCTTCCAATGGTCACGAGGCTTGATTAAAATCCTACGGCTGGACATAAGCTAGACCCCTTTCAAAGGTCGTGAGGCTAGATTAAAACCATATTGTCGAATATAAGGTAGACCCCTTTCAAAGGTCGAGAGGCTGGATTAAAACCATGTCGCGAGACCGAATTAAAACCCTATGGTCGGATATAAGGTAGACCCCTTCCAAAGGTCGCGTGGCCGAATATAAGGTCGACTCCTTTCAAAGGTCGTGGGACTGGATTAAAACCGTTTGGCTGGATGTAAAGGTCGCGAGGCCGGATCAAAACCCTATGGCTGAATAAAAGGTAGACCCATCTCAAAGGTCACGAGGCCGAATTAAAACCCTATGGCCTAATATAAGGTAGAACCCTTCCAAAGGTCGCAAGGCCGGATTAAAATCATTTTGTAGGATACAAGGTAGACCCCTTCCATTGGTGATGAGGCTAGATTAACACCCTACGGTTAGATATAAGCTAGACCCCTTTCACAGTGTTTGAGCCTGGATTAAAACCCTATGGCCGGATATAAGGTAGACCACTTTCAAATGTCTGAAGGCATGATTAAAACTCTACGGTCGGATATAAAGAAGACCCCTTTCAAAGTTCACGAGGCCGGATTAAAACCCTAACGCCGAATACAAGGTAGACCCCTTTCAAAGTTCGCGAGGCCAGATTAAAACCCCATGGCCGGATGTAAGGTAGACCCCTTTCAAAGGTCACGAGGCTTGATTAAAACCTCATGCCCGGATAAATGGTAGACCCCTTTCAACGGTCGTGAACCTGGATTAAAACTTTATGGCCGGATATAAGGCAGACCCCTTTCAAAGGTCGCAAGGTGGGATTAAATCCCTATGGCCAGATATAAGGTAGACCCCTTCCAATGGTCCTGAGGCTGGATTAAGACCTACCAGATGGAAGGTAGACCCCTTTAAATGGTCGCGAGGCTGGATTAAAACCCTTTCGCCAGATACAAGGTAGACCCCTTTCAAAGGTCGTGACGCCGAATTAAAACCCTTTGGCTAGATACAAGGTTGACCCCTTTCAAAGGTCATGAGGCTGGATTAAAACCCTATGGCCGGATACAAGGGAAAACCTTTCAAAGGTCACGAGGATGGACTAAAACCCTATGGCCGGATATAAGGTAGACCCCTTTCAAAGGTCGCAATGTCGGATTAAAACCCCATGGCCGGATAAAAGGTAGACCCCTTTCAAAGGTCGTGAGTCCAGAATAACACCTTGTGGCTTGATATAAGGTTGACCCCATTCAAAGGTTGTCAAGCTGGAATTAAACCCAATGGCCGGATACACGGAAGGCCCCCTTCAAAGGTCACGTGGCCAGATTGAAACGTTATGGCCGGATACAAAGTAGACCCCTTTCAAAGGTTACAAGGTTGGATTAAATCCCTATGGCCGGATATAAGGTAGACCCCTTTCAAAGGTCACGAGCTTGGATTAAAACCCTATTGCCGGATATAAGGTAGACCCCTTTCAAAAAAATTTAGTTCGGATTAAAACCCTATAGCGAGAAATAAGGTGGAACCCTTTCAAAGGTCACGAGGCTGGAATAAAACCCTATGGCCGGATTTAAGGTAGACCCCTTTGAAAGTTCGTGAGGCCAGATTAAAACCCTAATACCGGATGTAAGGTAGACCCCTTTCAAAGGTTGTGTGGCTGGAATAAATCCCTAAGGTCAAATACAAGGTAGACCACTTTCAAAGGTCACAAGCCGGATTAAAATGCTTTGTCCGGATGCAAGGTTGACCCCTTTCAAAGGTCACGAGGCTAAATTAACACCCTAAGGCAGGATATAAGGTAGTCCCTAATAAAAGGTCACAAGGCCGGATTAAAACCCCCTTGCCGGATATAAAGTAGACCCCTTTGAAATGTCGCGTGGCCGAATATAAGGTTGACCTACTTCAAAGGTCCTGGGGCTGGATTAAAACAATATGGCCGGATATAAAGGTCGCGAGGCCAGATTAGAACCCTATGACCGAATAAAAGGTAGACCCATTTCAAAAGTCACGAGGCCAGATTGAAACCCTATAGCCTGATATAAGGTAGACCCCTTTCAATGGTCGTGAGGTTGGATTAAAACCCTATGGTCCGATTAAAGGTTGCCCCGTTTCAAAGTTCATGAAGCCGGATTAAAACCCTTTGGCCGGATATAAGGATGACCCCTTCGAAATGTCGTGAGGCCGGATTAAAACCCTATGGCCGGATATCAGGTAGACCCCTTTCAAAGGTCACGAGGCTTAAATAAAACCCTATGGCCGGATATAAGGTAGACCCCTTTCAAAGGTCGTCAGGTCAGATTAAAACCCTAAGGTGGGATATCAGGTAGACACCTTTCAAAGGTCGTGAGGCTGGATTAAAACACTGTAGCCGGATATAAGGCAAACCCCCTTCAAAGGTCTCGAGGTTGGAGTAAAACCCTATGGCTTGATACAAGATAGACCCTTTCAAAGGTCACGAGGCGGGATTAAAACCCTACGGCCGTATATAAGATAAACCCCTTTAAAGGTCATGAGGATGTATTCAAACCCTATTGCCGGATATTAGGTAGACACCTTAAAAAGGTCGTTAGGCCGGATTCAAAACCTATGGCCGGATACAAGGTAGACCCCTTTCATTGGTCTCGAAGCTAGTTTAAAACCGTACGGCCAGATATAAGGTAGACCCCTTTTAGAGGTCGTGACGCCGGATTAAAACCCTTTGGCCGGATATAAGGTAGACACCTTTCAAAAGTTATGAGGCCCATGGCCGGATACATTGTGGACACCTTTCAAAAGACACGAGGCTGGACTAAAACCCTATGGCCGGATATAATGTAGATCCCTTTCAAAGGTCGCGAGGCCGGATTACAACCCTATGGCCGGATACATGGTGGATACCTTTCGTAGGTCCCGAGGCTGGATTAAAACCTTATGGCCGGATATATGGTAAACCCCATTAAAAGGTCACGAGGCTGGATAAAACCCCTATGGCCGGATATAAGGTCGACCTCTTTCAAAGGTCACGTGGTCGGATAAAAACCTTATGGTCGGATAAAAGGTAGACCCCTTGCAAAGGTCGTGGAACTGGATTAAAACACTACAGCCGGACATAAGATAGACCCCTTTCAAAGGTCGCGAGGCCAGATTAGAACCCTACGGCCAGATACAAGGTAGACCCCAAAACCCTATGGCCGGATACAACGTATACCCCTTTCGAAGCTCACGAGGTTGGATTAAAACCCTATGGCCGGATATAAGGTAGACCCCTTCCAAAGGTCGTGAGGCCAGAATAAACCCTATTGCCGGATATAAGGTAGACCCCTTTGAAAGGTCGTGACACAGGAATAAAACCCTATGGCCGCACACAACATAGACCCCTTTCAAAGGCCATGAGGCCGGAATAAAATGCTATGGTCGGAAAGAAGGTAGACCCTTTCAAAGGTCACGAGACTGGATTAAAACCCTATGGATGGATACAAGGTAGACCCTTTTAAAAGGCCACGAGGAAGGATTAAAACCCCATTGCCGGATATAAGCTATACCCCTTTCAAATGTCGTGAGGCCGGATTAAAACCCTATGGCCGGATACAAGGTAGATTCCTTTCAAAGGTCATGAGATTGGTTTAAAATACTATGGCCGGATACAAGGAAGCCCCTTTCAAAGGTCACGCGGCTGGATTAAAACCCACAGCAGGATACAAGTTTGAACCCTTTCGAAGCTCACGAGGCTGGATTAAAACCCTATGGCCGGAAATAAGATAGACCCTTTTCAAAGGTCTCGAGGCTGGATTAAAACCCTATTGCTGGATACAAGGCAGATATAATGTCGACCCCTTTCGAAGGACGTGATACTGGAATAAAACCATACGGCCGGATATAATGTAGACCCCTTTCAAAGGTCTTGAGGCTAGATTAAAACCCTATGGCCGGATATAAGGTAGACCCCTTTCAAATGTCACGAGGCAGGATTAAAACGCTATGGCCGGATATAAGGTATACCCCTTCCAAAGCTCGTTAGGCGAGAATAAACCCTATTGCCGGAAAAAAGGTAGATCCCTTTCAAAGGTCGTGACGTTGGAATAAAACCCTATGGCCGGATACAAGGTAGAGCCCTTTCGAAGGTCACGAGGCTGGATTAAAACTCTATGACCGGATACAAGGTAGACCCCTTTCAAAGGTCATGAGACTGGATTAAAACCCTATGGTCGAATATAAGGTAGATCCCTTTAAAAGGCCATGAGGACGAATTAAAACCCCATAGCCGGATATAAGGTAGACCCATTTCAAAGGTCGCGTGGCCGGATAAAAGGTTGACCCCTTTCTAAGGTCGTGGGGCTGGATTAAAACCCTACGGCCAGATATAAGACATACCCCTTTCAAATGTCGTGAGGCCGGATTAAAAGCATATGGCCGGATAAAAGATAGACCCATTTCAAAGGTCACGAGGCTAGATTAAAACCCTATGGCCTGACATAAGGGAGAACCCTTTCAAAGGTCACGAGGCCGGATTAAAACCCCTTGGAAGGATACAACGTAGACCCTTCCAATGGTCACGAGGCTGTACTAAAACTCAACGGCCAGATATAAGGTAGACCCATTTCAAAGGTCGTGAGGCTAGATTAAAACCCTATGGCCAGATAAAAGGTGGACCCCTTTCAAAGGTTGCGAGGCCAGATTAAAACCCTATGGCCGGATAAAAGGGAGATTCCTTTCAAAGGTCAAGAGATTGGTTTAAAACCCTCTGGCCAGATATAAGGTAGACCCATTTCAAATGTGACGACGCGGGATTAAAACCCTATTGCAGGATATAAGATATACCCCTTTCAAAGGTCGCGAGGCCTGATTAAAACCCTATGGTCGGATAAAAGGTAGACCTCTTTCAAAGGTCACGAGGCTTGAATAAAACGCTACGGCCAGATATAAGGTAGAACCCTTTCAAAGGTAGTGACGTCCGATTAAAACCCTAAGGCCGAATATCAGGTAGACACCTTACAGAAGTCGTGAGGCTGGACTATAACACTATAGCCGAATATAAGGGAGACCCCCTTCAAAGGTCACGAGGTTGGAGTAAAACCCTATGACTGGATACAAGGTAGACCCCTTTCAAAGGTCACGAGGCGGGATTAAAACCCTATGGCCGGATATAAGGTGGACCCCTTTAAAGGTCATGAGGCTGTATTCAAACCCTATTGCCGGATATTAGGTAGACATCTTTAAAAGGTCGCGAGCCCGGATTCAAAACATATGGCCGGATACAAGGTAGACCCCATTCAAAGGTCTCGAAGCTGGTTTAAAACCCTCCGGCCAGATATAAGGTAGACCCCTTTTAAAGGTCGTGACGTCGGATTAAAACCCTTTCGCCGGATATATGGTAGACACCTTTCAAAAGTTGTGAGGCTGGATTGAAACCCCATGGCCTGATACGTTGTGGACACCTTTCAAAGGACACGAGGATGGACTAAAACCCTCTGGCCGGATATAAGGTAGACCCCTTTCAAAGGTCGCGAGGCCGGATTATAACCCGATGGTCGGATACATGGTGGACCCCTTTCGAATGTCACGAGGATGGATTAAAACCTTATGGCCGGTTATAAGGTAGACCCCATTAAAAGGACACGAGGCTGGATAAAATATGGCCGGATATAAGGTAGACCCCTTCCAAAGGTCATGTGGTCGGATAAAAACCTTATGGTCGGATAATAGGTAAACCTCTTTCAAAGGTCGTGGAGCTGGATTAAAACACTACGACCGTACATAAGATAGATCCCTTTCAAAGGTCGCCAGGCCGGATTAAAACCCAATTGCCGGATACAAGGTAGACCCCAAAACCCTATGGCCGAAAACATGGTAGACCCCTTTCAAAGGTCATGAGGCTGGATTAAAACCCCATGGCCGGATATAAGGTAGACCCCTTCCAAAGGTCGTGAGGCCAGAATAAACCCTATTGCCGGAAATAAAGTAGACCCCTTTCAACGGTCGTGACGCTGGAATAAAACCCTATGGCCAGATACAACGTAGACCCCTTTCAAAGGTCACGAGGCTGGAATAAAACGCTATGGCCGGATACAAGGTAGACCCTTTCAAGGGTCACGAGATTGAATTAAAACCCTATGGATGGATATAAGGTAGACCTTTTTAAAGGCCACGAGGACGGATTAAGACCCCATAGCCGGATATAAGTTATACCCCTTTCAAACGTCGTGAGGCCAGATTAAAACCCTATGGCCGGATACAAGGTAGATTCCTTTCAAAGGTCATGATATTGGTTTAAAACACTATGACCGGATATAAGGTAGACCCATTTCAAATGTCACTAGGCTGGACTAAAACCCTATTGCCAGAAATAAGATCGACCCCATTCAAACGTCACGAGGCCGGGTTAAAACCCTATGGCTGGATATAAGGTAAACCCGTTTCAAAGGTCGCGAGGCCGGATTAATACCCTATGGCCGGATATAAGGTAGACCCCTTTCAAATGTCACGAGGCTTGAATAAAACCCTATTGCCGGATATAAGGCAGACCCCTTTCAAAGGTCATGAGGTCAGATTAAAACCCAAAGGCCAGATATCAGGTAGACACCTTTCAAAGGTCGTGAGGCTGGATTAAAACCCTATGGCCGGATTTAAGGTAGATCCCTTTCAAATGTCGCGAGGTCAGATTAAAACCCTATGGCTGGATACAAGGTAGACCCCTTTCAAAGGTCACGAGGTGGGATTAAAACCATTTGGCCGGATATAAGGTAAACCACTTTTAAAGGTCGCGAGGCCGGATTATAACCCCATGGCCGGATACAAGGTGGACCCCTTTCGAAGGTCACGAGGCTGGATTAAATCCTTATAGCCGAATATAAGGTAGACCCCTTTCAATGGTCGTGAGGGTGGATTAAAATCCTATGGCCGGATACAAGGTAGACCCTTTTCAAAGGTCACGTGGCCAGATTAAAACGCTATGGTAGGATACAAGGTAGACTCCTTTCAAAGGTCACGAGGATGGACTAAACCCTTATAGCCGGATATAGGGTAGACCCCACTAAAAGGTCACGAGGCAGGATTAAAACTCTATGGCCAGATATAAGATATAACCCTTTCAAGGACCATATGGCCGGATAAAAACCTTATTGTCTGATAAAAGGTAGACCCCTTTCGAAGGTCGTGGGGCTGGATTAAAACACAATGGCCGGACATAAGATAGGCCCCTTTCAAAGATCGCGAGGCCGGATTAAAACCCTCTGGCCGGATACAAGGTAGACCCCTTTCAAAGGTCACGTGGCTAAATTAAAATCCTACGGCCGGATATAAGGTAGACCCATTTCAAAGGTCGTGGGGCTGGATTAAAACCCTATGGCCGAATATAAGGTAGACCCCTTTCATAGATCACGAGGTTGGACTAAAACCCTATTGCCGGATATAATTTGGACCCCTTTCAAAGGTCATTAGCCCGGATTAAAACCCAATAGCGGGAAATAAGGTACATCCCTTTCAAAGGTCGTGAGGCTGGATTAAAACCCTATTGCCGGATACAAGGTACCCCCCTTTCAAAGGTTACTCGGTCGGATTAAAACACTATGGCCGGATACAAGCTAGAACCCTTCCAAAGGTCCCGAGGCTGGATTAAAACCCTATGGCCGGATATATGATAGACCCCTTTCAAAGGTCCCGAGCCTGGTTGAAAACCCTATTGTAGGATATAAGGTAGATGCCTTTAAAAGGTCGCAAGGCCGGATTAAAACCCTATTGCCGAATACAAGGTAGACGCCTTTCTAAGGTCACAAAACTGGATTAAAACCCTCTGGCCGGATATAAGCTAGACCCCTTTCAAAGGTCGTGACGCCGGAATAAAACCCTATAGCCGGATATAAGGTAGACCACTTTCAAAGGTCGTAAGGCTAGATTAAAACCCTATGGCAGGATACAAGGTAGTCCCTTTTCAAAGGTCGGGTGGCCGGATTAAAACCCTATGGTCGGATACAAGGTATACACCTTTCAATGGTCATAAGGCTAGATTAAAACCCAAAGGCCAGATATAAGGTGGACCCCTTCCAAAGGTCGTGAGGCAAGATTTAAACCGTATTGGCGGATATAAGGTAGACCCCTTTCAATGGTCGTGAGGTTGGAATAAAACCCTATTGCCGAATACAAGGTAGACTCCTTTCAAAGGTCACGAGGCCGGATAAAAACGCTATGGCCGCATACAGGGTAGACCCCTTTCAAAGGTTACGATAGTCCCATGAGTTGAAATCTAATGTGGTTAGCATTTAACACTCAACAATCAACACACAGAAACTTATGGAATGTTGGGACAGAGGAAGTTCATTTCGATGATACCTCGGGATGTTAAACATCCCGATTGATCAAAAATTGGCTGAGGCGCTTGTGTCCTCTCGGTTGAAAGGCCGACGAAACTATGATCCGGTACATAGAATAGTCTGTTCACTCCA
>JAUPMG010257913.1:0-20951 GCA_031762675.1 Pachysandra terminalis | reverse complement strand
TGTGATTGTTGTTTGTGAATTGTTATGTGATATTTTGGCTTTGGGATATCATTTATGGAGTTATTTGACATTTAGACTTTTTTATTTTAATTTTCATTCTTGTTGTATAAATTGCTAAATGTATAAGTATGCATTTTGTTTGCATATTTTAGGCTTGTTAGGTATATTTTAACCTCATCCCTTATTTAAACCCTTAAAAGACAAAAACATCTAATCAAAAATCCAATTTCTCCAACCTGGCAAAATTTTACACCATGCCGGCGACGTTTCGCCGACGTGCCGCCGAAATTTCGCCAGACAAGTCTGGCGAAATCGGCATTTAGAACCTGGCCTAAAAGGAGAGGGACCATGATGAACCAATTCCACAGAAATCAAAAGAGGCCAATGATCATAAGCCAATCTAGGTAATAATCTCTGAGATAAATGAGGGAAATGGGCATCCCAATCAACCGATCCTAAAGATCCATCCAACATATAGCAAAGGGCATTTTCTTGAAGATTAGACCAACTATACGACCCACCTAAAAGAGGATAATCCACCAAAGTAAGATCTTGAATAAGAGAAGAAAATCTCCACATACTTCTAGTCACCCTAGTCTCTCTATTACGCTACTCCTCATATCTAACCACATTAAAATCCCCCATCAAACACCAAGGATCTGTATTATTCGACACAATGTCCCGAATCTCCGTCCAAAAGGCCTCTTTATCTCTATATGCATTGGGACCATAAGCACCCGTGAGTTTCCACTGAAAACCATCAACCAAATTCTTGCACGACAGCGAAATACAAAAGGTACCAATCTTCACCTCTCCACCCTCTACCTCATCGATATCCCAAATAATGAGAATCCCCCCTGAAGAACCCACAGCAGGTAAACAAACCTACCTTCTATTATGGACACCCCATAATCTACACATCAACCTTCTACCAATCGATTGTTTTTTAGTCTCTTGGATCACCATAATCCAAGGCTTAAATAATCTACAAACTTCCTTAACCGCTCTTTTCTTATTGTCCCCTCCCAATCCTCGGATGTTCCAATTAATGATCCTCATTAAACCACCTAAGACAAACTCCCTCCTACACTGAACTTAGAAGATCTTCCTTGATATTTAAGATTCCATTCTAAATTCCGAAGTTCCCTCACCAAAGGTGAGGCACCTTTGGACAAACCCTCACAACCATTCTAAATTCCAAGCATCTCTTGGCATTTCCAGTGTTGTCATAGCTTTTACCTTCAAAGACAGAAGTTACCTTTAAGACGTAATTGTAAAGCACGATTTCTTTCCATTTGGATGGTTTTTTTCCTTAAAAAATGACATGAAAGATGTAATACAATCTAATCTATGAATTGTTCGTCATATTCATGGATCTACATCACGTTTCGTTAAGATCTATGGACCTTTCGGTAACTCTAAGGAAAAATGAAAAAAGAAGATTAACATTCAATTTAATACATTATTAAGCATGAGATGAATATGTGTAATTAGTTGACGGTTGTAAACTCATTGATCATTCTATAGATTGAACAGTTCCTTGATTTCAAATGCATAGTATTCAAAATATGGAAAATGTTTAAATATATATATATATATATATTAACAAATTTTGTAAAATTTATACTTACTCATCAAGCACAGAGTATATTTATACAATGTTCATTATGCACCACTTTTGACATGACAAACTGGTGAATCATGAGTTTAATTGTGCGAATGTGTTGTGTGTTCAATAAATAATACTAGAAGTCTAGAACATGCATGCAGTATGGCATTCACCTTTTTACTACATATTGAATCATTATCTCCTATATAATATGGTACTTCTAGTAATACAATGTACTCAGGTTATCATTTTTAAAGCATATGTTAGCATTTAAGCAAACTTAATTTAATGTTTTCATGCTTTTCCATGTTTATTATTGTTATCTTCTCATGTGGTTGGTTGTAATTCTAGTTTTTAATACTCTATTTATCCTTTTTTTTTAATAAGTGCCTTCAAAAGACCATGAATGTTTCAATGTTTTTCCAAAACTCCTAAAAATATTCCTGGTATTTCCACGCGTTTTAATACATTTTCACGATATGTTTCCATTTTTTGAATGTGGAAACTCACCTCAAAACCAAAACCATGAATGACAATGGTGGAAGCATTTCAAAGTGTTGAACCATCACAGCAACTCATTTTTCTGAGGGAAAAAGCTAAAGACCCAATCACAAATGTTTAGCATTTCAAAATGTTGAACCATCACAGCAACTCATTTTTCTGAGGGACAAAATCTAAAAGCCCAATCACAAATGTTTCCAATTAGGTAATGTAGAAAGCATCCCAGAATTTGAAAATGAAACAATTATTACAAGCCAAAAGTTCGAACATCTCACAAGAAATTCCTTTTCAGATAGAATCAAACCGAAATGTACTGAACAACAGATATAACCTATAACAATACTAGTAGTAGTTTTTGAGTTCTTAGAAAACATTTTTCTATATCTTGTTCGAATACCCCATAATTTTCCTTATTAAGATCAATATTATAAAAGAGTAAACTTCTTGATAATACTCTGACACCAACACTCCCAGCTGAAATTTCCCAAGATATCAATAAATCAAACTGGGAAAATCAAATTTTAAGTAATGATTTGAATTAAAAGGTATAACATATAAAAATATGTAAATAATTGATCAAATAAAATTGCTTAAAATATATTTTAAATAAATCATAATAAAATACGCATCTGATATATTTTAACCCACGAATATATCTAAAGTCTTCTGTGTGTGAACACTGACTCACCTTAAAACCTGAATTTTTGCCAGAAGGAATATCATGGAACAAACTGCATCCAGTGTGCTCAATTTCACTGAAGGATAAGGATCAAGTTAAACAGGTATTATACTAGAAACATATGGCATAACCCCAGTTTATGAAACAATTGATGGGAAAAAATGATAATAAGCAGAATTAACCAAGTCTTCAATGCATAGTTACATATGAACAGGTTATACTTCCTATAAGAGGAATAGGAGTAACTAAACAGACAGATGCAAACAATAAAGACTAAAATCCCTCTGGTAAGAACTCATCGTACCTTAAACGTCCATGGACTGGTTCAGGGGCATGGACAATTTGAGCACCGTGTGCATATCCTAGGGCCTGTCAAATTGAAATTTTCGTCATGATCAACAGTAAGAAAAAAGAACATGATGGCAATACATCCATAGGATCAAGACAGAAAAGGGAGACACCATAGGAGCTTGTGCTTTCCTGAACATAAACTTGATATGAAATATGTCATAATTTCAGTAAACTGCACAACATTTGATGCAAGCAGGTCTGCAGGATATAAATTTTTACCAACAGGCTTGTGGGAAAAGATAGAATCAAGTAGAAATGTACTGAGCAAGAGATATAAACTAAAACAATACTAGTAGTTTTTGAGTTCTTTCTATATCTTGTTCTATTACCCAAAAATTTTCCTTATTAAGGTCAATATTATAAAAGAGTAAACTTCTTGTTAATACTCTGACACCAACACTCCCAGCTGACATTTCCCAAGATATCAATAAGTCAAACTGGGGCAATCAAATTCCCATTGGATGGCTCAAATTTCATCTACAATGGCCACATCTATCATAGATTAACCATGTAAACTGGCATTGGTAAATCATAATCGTATGATTCAAATTGGATTGCATGCAAAAGTAGCCAAGTCGAAATAACTGATCATTTAGGGAATCTTATGATTGTCACGACCCTAACAATTCAATTGAAACTTAAGGGTTAAATGGTATACTTATATTATGATTGTTATTCCAACAATGGGGCCTTTTGCAATTTATTTCAATGTTGGAAACTACTTAAAACTAAATAAATCCATTTTCATTTTTTAAATACAAAAACCCACCTCAAAGTTGTTTTTCTGTTCATTGATATCATTTTATATGGGAGAAAGAAAGCTCTGGTGGTTCACTTTAACAAAGTTTCTTTGCATCCTTATGTGGGAAACCTTTGATCCCTACATAACACATTTAAATTCTTTGCTTCATGGAGTGCCAAACCTTAATGCTAATTGCTAGGGACCTATTTTGTGGAAGATCCTTCCAATCATGCTAACGCTAACTTGGGGGATTTGAAAATAGAAGAATCAAAAGGTTTTATAATGGTAAGAAACAGAATCTTTAGAAGATTTCAGGTTAATAGGCCATTTACTGCTTGCATAATCATCCATTCTTAAAGAGCTTGTGGTTTACACTAGAAAGATTTCTTTTTGGACTGAGACATGAGAAATTTAGTTCCCATGTCTGTAGGTGTTGGGATGTGCTCCAAGTATTATATTTTGTATATTTTCTATGTTGGGCATTATGAGGACTCCCTTTTCGTTTAAACACACTCTCAAAGTGGATGAATAAAATCATTTTGTTTCTGATAGGACGGAAACATCCTAGACCAAAAACCTAAGATTTTTCAGCAACCAAGACATCAGGCTGCACAAGATTTCTTACAAAACCATTCTTCCAAGCAAGTGCAACACATGGAGCGATTGTATTCCATGTCCAAAAATCACACCATGAAACGATGGGAAAATGTGAGGGAGCAAAGGGTAAGAATAACCAGAATGTAAGAAAATCAGTGTGGCTTTTATACCAAGGATGTCTAGCATCAAGGCTATCTTTTTACTTTGTTCATACAACGAGTTCAGAAGTTCAGAGAGAAGAGGAGAGACCTTCACACGGTTCTTATTGATCTAGATAAAGCATATAATAGAGTAGCTAGAGAATTAATCAGGTGATGTTGGGTAGAAAAGGAGTACTAATCCGATACATTGAGGTCATCAAGGCCATGTATGAGGAAGCGTTAACTAAGGTGAGAGCAATGGGTAGTGAGACAACTGAATCCAGTAAAGACAGGTTTACATCAAGGTCCAACTATGGTCCCTTTTTTTTTCCTTTATTATGGATGAATTGACAGCTCATTATCAAGAGGAGATGCCTTGGTGTATGTTATTTGAAGATGATATGGTTTTGGTGGACCAAACTAGAGAGATAGTACATGCAAAACTAGAATTATGGAGGAATATTTTGAGATCAAAAGGTTTAAAAATAAGTTGAGTTAAATTTGAGTATATAGAAGGTAGCTTTAGCAAAAAAGATAGTAGAGGTGAAATAATGGTAAGCATTAAGAACCAAGATATTCGTAAAAGAAATCACTTTCATTTTCTTGGATGAATTATTTATAAAGAGGGAGATAATACAAGGATGCTGCACATAAAATGCTGTATGGCTTCATTGGAGAGACACTTCTAAATTGTTATGTGATTGTCGTGTCCTACTCAAGTTGAAAGAAAAATTTTAGTTATTAGGCCTGCTATGATGCATAGATTAGAATGCTGGGAAACAAAGAAACGATTGCTAAATTGAGGATGTTGAGATGGATGTATGGGAATACTAGGAAAGATAAAGTAAGGAATGAACATATCTGAGAGTATCTAGGTGTTGCCTAAAAAGGAAATAATAAAGGAAAGTAGGGTAAGAAGGTGTTGGCACGAAAGCAAAGATATATGGAGGTAGCTATGAGAAGGTGCAAGGGGATACACGTTGAAGGAAATAAGAGGGTGAGAGGAAGACCAAAAAGGACCTAGATGGAATTGGGTCAAGAAGGATTTAGATAAATATAACTAAACCAAAGATACTAATTTTTACAGATTGAGATAGCGATACAAGGTTCATCTCGCCGACCCCAACTAGTTGAGATAAGCATTTTGTTGTTTGTATTTTGTTGGGTCTTTATCATTAATTTGTCTTTGATAGCTAAATTTCTTCAATTTTTGGTGCATTTTAGATGTCTTTACAGTTAACAGTTTCCTATGCAACTTTTATGCAATTAAGATTGCATTGGATTTATGTTAAGCTGGTGATCGCCATGTTTTACAACTCTGCCTGCATCAGATAGTTGAACTATTCAGAATGTAAACCAGCATCTTTCTGGGATCTTAGAACTCTAAAATCGAGTCCTAGAACGAGTTAAATATAATGAAAATAGTTCAATGTGGATGTAAAACTTTTGAACTGATCAATCCTGATGATGGGTTAACGAGCTTCCCAAGTTGTAGTGGAGAGGGGAATGGCAGTAGCAATTCGATTTGAAATTGATTTAGAAGTGTATCCAACTCTAAATAATTCTTGATAAAAAGCATCAAAGAACACATCTCTTTAGGATTCCTTTTGGCGGCAATGGCACTACCAACACTGCCTCTAACAATGCCACTGCCCCTACCACCAACTATGAAAACAAAATCACCACCAGATCACCATTAACGCCAACATATTTTAGTCAGATTTAAACCATTTTCCTCGCTTATCTCATTTCGATCCAAACATATAAAAGTGAAAAATGCACATTTTCAATTCTTTTTTCCTGTTCCTTACCAAACAATTGAAGAACATGTATTTTACATAAAATCAAATTTGATGTAAAACCTTTTATATCATAAAATCCTATACAACAAAACAAACGGAGCCTAAGTTCCCAGTGATTTTCTTCCTCAACTCTTTCATCTTATAGAACTCTTTTGTTGATTTTTTATTTTAATCAAATTTTGTTCCACCCATGTAGAAACTTAGAAAGGTAGATTTTATTTAAAAATCTTGCTAATATACTTTTTTATGTTTTTCATTTTTTCTTTCCAGAACCACAAAATGTAACAATTTGAAATTTTGAAGTTTGAATGTATATTATAGGTTCAATTGGACTTGTAAACCAATTTGCTAACTCATCAAACTTCCACGATTTGGGATCTTGCAAAAACCACAAAATGTAACAATTTGAAAACTTGAAGTTTAAACGTATAATATTAGTTCAATTGAACCTGCAAAACAGTTTGTTCATTGGTTGAACTGACAGTTCCAATCAGCCTACCAGTTGTTTCATAAATCATGGTTCTAAGTAAACCCAGCTGATATTTTAATAAATCCCAGTCGACCCCGGTTCAACCATCAGTCCAGTACGGATTTTAAAACAATGCTTTCATATCAACAACAATAATAAAATGCCCTATCCCAATAAATGAAGATGGTGTTCAAGGGGGAGAATCGAACACCACCATAATACCATTCATTTTCTCTTTTCTAACTGTCCCTCTTCTATTTTCAACATCCTCTTCACTGGCGTCAAAATCACCATAATAATGTTCCCAGCTTCATATACAGTGTCACGTGTCTTGCATTTATCATCCATATTTGAAGTCAGAATACCAAGAAGTTTTCTAACATCTAAACTAACTTGTGTCAGTAGCTGTGCATTCACCATCTTGACTTTTATAAAAGTTGCACTGTAGAATCACCTTATTGTGCTCATGCATGGGCTCACAATGATCCCACGTGACATAAAATCCACGGAGCATTCATTGAACCTTTTTTTTTTTTGCAAAGAATATAAATATATATTAAATCATGGAAGGCAAGTTAATAACATATGCTGTCCGATCTGGACAACAACAAGCAACAAACTAACACGGGTAGTACAAATACACAAAAAAGTCTAAAAGGACCCCATAGGCCCCCGAGTGTCCTATTCAACCTAAGCCCCCTAGGCTGTCCTCAATGGGTACCCCCGCAGCAAAAGAATCTCTGCCTACTCTCTTCTGGCCCATGTGTCGGGCCTCTCGGCTATCGAATTTGCCGACCGCAGGAACTGGGAAAAGGATGTCTTCGAACCTGTGTAAGAAATCTTGCTAGTCTCACAAGATAAGCAAATATCCACGGGCAATGACTAGCCTCAATCATCCAGGAAATCAATAAGAATGTGTTCCCTCCACCTCTAGTGATGACACTCCAAGCTTCTTTGCCTCTCATAGACCTGCTATTAACGCTAATAACTCCGCCCTCGTAGAGTCCCCCATCCCAATTAGCCCAACGTAGACATGAATAATCCTCTCTCCGAATCCCTTAAAACCCCACCAATACCCGAATTCCCCAGATTATCGAAAGATGATCCATCAAAATTGAGCTTGATCACTTCTTTTAGTGGGGGTCCATCCCCTACTATGCTTGACCGAACTGGCGAGGTATGCAAAATAGAAGTCCAATCCCTCATAATAGTCTCGGTAGAGAAATCACTGAAATCCGAACCAGCTGCTGCCCATGAAGCCACCGTCCCCAATACGGAGTCTATGATCAATCAAAGGCTTCTCTATAAGTCCACAAAAATGCGTCTGCTCTAATCACCCAATATTGTCCAAAGAATGGCAAACAAAAGCAAGTCATATAAAATCTTCCCCCTCTTCCCCATGCCTCGGAATTTCCATTGGGCCAGCAATGATACTAACCTCTCCGGCATCACCCAATCCACCCAATGCTCAGTAAGAAGAACATCCAAATCTCCCTAGCAAAATTGCAATCAAGGAATAAGTGATTTAATGACTCCCCTACCCTATGCACAGGAGACAAATGTGTGGAGAGATATCAGGCTACCCCTCCTCACATGTGTTGATTCTATGACATATGGCTGTCCATACAAACATCCTAACTGTTAGAGATAGTGGGTGGCACATATTCACTAGTCTCTAGATCCAGTGGGGATTTGCCATATATATCGGGTAGGAGTATAAGTTGTAACCCTAATTCGTTTTTGACATAGTGGAAACTTCTCTCTCATGGACGTAGGATTTGCCGAACCACTTATATTTGTGTGCATTGTTTTGATCTTCTTTTTACTGTGTTTATTATTATTTCTTGATCCAGATCAACACTAACTCTAGGAGGAACACAAGGCTTCCAAAGTTTGGAAGGTAGAAAAGGAGCTGGATCTTGATTCCTATCCTTACAAAGGAAAAGGAAATGGAAGGACTCTGTAAAAAAAATCCACTCGACTCTTGAGACCAAACACGGGCATCAAGAGTATGGGGACCAATAAAGAAGTGTCGAAGGAGCTCAAGACGGTAACATATTTCCCCAACTTCAGCCTGTCTAACCCGACTCTGACCATAATAAGACCTCTGAAACAAATGCATCTCTATGATGAGCTACCAAAAACAATATACGGAATCGAGTACGAAAACATGACTCCCCCCACTAGAGATCATGCCAAAAAGGACTCAAAGATCATTACCAACTCCAAAGAGCAAAAAGGGATAGAAAGATAAGGCAAGTGCAGTAATGGCCTCTCATGGACTCAAGCTATAAATGCATGCAGTTCGGCGAACATCCCACCCATTGTCACAAATACCATATTTGCTTGCTATTACCTTATACAAGAGTGCATTCTTTTCCGTGCTAAAACGCCATAATCATTTGCCAAGAAGAGCTGAATTTCGAGCCAAAATGTTTCCCATGTTAAAAAAAACCTGATTCCTTACTTCTAAAAACCATCTCCCACTTCACCAAATCATCCTTTTTATGGTCCCCGCTCCCTTAGGAATTCCCTCTGTATCGTCTCAATCAATCTAATTACCCTACCAAGGTCTCTAAACAATGGCAAAATATAGATGGGCAGATTGGCTAAAGCTGACTGAATAAAAGTGACAAACCACAATCCCCACCCCCCACCCCCCCACTCAAAGATAAATAGTTTCTTCTCCAAGTCGCTAATCTTCTCTCAAGCTTTTTAATTATAGGAGCCCAAAATGAGAAGGATCTGACACTTTCACGGTTTCACCCAAGGGCAGCCCTAGATACCTAATAGGCAACTCCACCACCCCACACCCTAGGAACTCTGCAAACTGTTGGACTTTCCCCAGATCAACATGAAATCCTGAAATTCTTGACTTTTCAAGATTGACTTTGAGGCCCGACACCCATCTCGAAACATCTCAAAATTGATTTAACCCAATAGGCATGTTCCTCATCAGCCTCAAAATCTCTGCTGTTAAACTCTTACGATTTGATTCGATTTGACCCTAGATCGATTCAAATCAGTGAAGAAATCGGTTATGTTTTTTTTTAAGCCAAATAAAAAATAAAAAAATAAAAAAGAAAGAAATAGGTTTATGTTTGAATCTTACGATCTATACATTGAATCTTACGATTTACGATTTAATCGTACGATTAATACAATTCAACTCTAAAACACCAAAGAAAAATGACCTCTTCCTTTTATTTGAACAATTTTTGTTTTTCTCGTTTGATCCCTGTTTATATAGAATATAACTCTAAAAAAGTAAATATACACAAAGAATTATTCTCTATGTATTTTAAACAAAAAAAAGCGCTTTTCCTAAGAGAAATCCCAAAACCTAAACCCCAAACCCTACTCCTACTAAAATTACTATGAATCTTACGATTACGATTCGATTCAAACTGGCCCCTAACAAATTACAATTCGATTCACGATTTGACAACCTTGCTCAAAATACAAAATAGTGTCACAACATACTGCAAATAGTGTCGGAACATTCTTTCAACATACAAAACCAACTTAACACATTTGCCTAATGACTTAAGTAACAAAACAAAAAATCAAAAACAAAAAACAAAAACAAATGAACAAGTAAAATATTGGTAAAAGTGCCTTGATGGTAAAAATAAAAATAAAAATAACAAAAAAGTTGCCACCTTTAGCCATGAAAAAGATAGCTCCAAATGATATGTCGAGTCTGTAGAATGTGCTTCAGACAAACCCCGTGCTATTCATGTGTCAATTGTGGAGAAACTGAATCTTTTATGCCAATGATTTGAAAAAGAGAAGAAAGCCTCAAAACCCCTAAATTCCCTTCTTCCACATATAAAATGAAGTTTTAAGTGTAAAGAGAAGTTAAAATAAGATAAAATTTGCTTAATTATGAAATAAGGACTTCTTTTTAAAAGCTTTAAGTTTCAAAAAAAATTACAGAATAGGACTAGAAGGACAACATGACCATGTGCCACATAGTATGGTAAAACCAAATCGTGCAATTCATGATTCGAATCTGATGGTTCATATTTTATATTCACGATTCAGATCAATTTAGGTGTTGGTCAATTTGACTTGTACAACTCAACTCATGAATGGTATGATTTTGAAAACACCATTGAATTCACATTACCAAGGAGGAGAAATAACTATCATCTTGCAATAGAGTTGGTTTCAATTTTTTGCACATCTAGTCTTCGCATTTTGACCACTGTAACACAATGGCACTTACATCCCAAGAAACGATGGGAACATCATCAGTATCTTGGAATTCTGGCGTGTAATGTAGGTTTCATATTTATTGAGCAACTTACATTATGTAATGGATATGTAAAAATAGAGCTGATATTTTAATGCATGGGCCCTAATGCACTGTTACTGAATGGAGAAGTTGCAGAATTCAATCAATTCATTATTTTAATATGGTTAACTTTGTCAATGATTTGGGGTATATCCATCCCATAGTAAGAATCCTAACAAGAGTATATATGTGGGGTGTGCACACATATGCATGATATAGTATGGTAGAAGAGAAATATCAAAAGCTATAAGTATTTGATAAGAACAGTGTTTTAAATTCTGGAAATATTTCATTGAAATTTCCTTGTATCATCTATGGAGATAATATCTCCAGGATGATTTTTCTTTTTACCGATATTTCGAAATATTGCCAATAGATATATCACCGACATCATCCACATGTTACTGATTTCTTTATTAAATTTGATTGATATAATTAAAATGAGGGAAATTTCGATCAATATTTCCCCCATTTCAACCGAAAAACATTAGCTCCCAAAAACTCACTCTAAACTTTTTTTTCTGTTGAATCTTTTTCAAAATTTGAGTTAGAAAATCAAATCTAAACACTAAATTGCCAAGATCACACAAGAATCACATGGCATCTTGAAGATTGAAGCATCAAATTTGGGGATCTGTGAGGTATAATTAACAGCTTCATAGATTTTTGTTTTAATCCATATTTTGCATAAATCTAGTTCTATTAGGTTGAAAATGGCTGTTGATGCATCTACACGCATTTAACATAGTAATTTAGTAATTTGTACGGGATGAACACCAAAGAATTTCAAAAATATGTATTTTTGATTTTTTACATCCCTTAAAACTCAATGAAATGGTTTAAAAAATATTATATAGAATATAGAGACACCCGATCTATAGATGGGTATTTTTTTTTTTTTTTTGAAAACAAATTATCTTTTATTTTTATATGAATAAAATTAATTAAATAAGTATAATTTTGGAAATATATTTATAGCATATGTAATTATAGGATAATTTATCTTATGTGATCATGTAATTGGTTATTATTTTTCAGTTGTTTCCATGTTTTTTTTATGACATTTAGATGTATTTTACATTTCATATACCAGTTCATACTGACAGCATACATGTTAGATACCTAAATGTTTGTTCATCACTATGCATAGTTGTTTACTGTTATATTTTGAGTTATTTGTGTGCATTTTTGTATGTTTTAGTGATCTCTAAAATTTCATTAAAAAAATCCAATTTTTCCTAATTTTCCACCCATTTCTTTCCATCTGGTGAAATATTCCACCAAAACAAAAATATCTACCAATATTTCGAAGAAATTTCCCCGCAGGGCCCAGTGGCAAAATTTTTAGTGAAAGCGACATTTAAAACACTGGATAAGAAAACAGCTCTAAAATGAAGTCTAACATGAAGAAGAAACATTTTAAAGATTTAAAAGGGGGAAAGATTGAAATCAGATCTTAGTAGCTTACTAAAAGAACAAGGATTATCCATGTTAAACACATGTTAAAACAAAAGATGGTGCCAACGAGTAGGTGTTAATTGGTGAAAGTTGAAGCCTCTATAAGGGTTAGGGCCTTAGGGGAAGACCAAGGAGGACGTGGATGAAGTTAGTGAGGAAAAAAAAGTAACTGGAAGCACATAAAATTTACCAACAGTACAATTCATAATAGGCAATGGCAGAACAGGATTTTTCCTGCCATTTCCAACTAGTGATTATGTACATACAGTAAAAAACAAACATCAAACATTTTCTTTAAACAATCTTGAAAATAAATTATTAGTACTGAGTCTGTAATAATCATGCAGTTACAAATCTTAATCATCATAAATCAAAGACAAAAAATCAAAGGAATGCATGTAATATAAATACCTGGTGCCCAAGGCAAACACCCAAAATGGGAATATCTTTGCACTCAAGGAGTATCCGCAAACATATTCCTGAAAATTAAATGATTTGCATCATTTTTTATAGCAAACTTTACCAAGTAACTTTAAATAAACAGAAACTGAACAGTATATCAGAACGTATTGATGTCATTAGGATAGCAATTTAAAATATAAAGCAAACCACTAACCATTGACGTTACATTCACCATTCAGAAAAACACTACAAGGAGTCTAGTCATAACTAAAATATTCTGATGAGATGATCCTAAGTAATTAAATGGATTATAAAAATTAATAGAAAACTGTCACAGAAGAAGTTAATAGATGGATTTGGGGCCCAGAAAATCTTACAAGCGGGGATTATCAAGTGTTTGATCCTACACCACTGTGCTTGCACCAATTCCCTGATTGTATAACCTACATACTAAAAATAAAATTGCTGCACAATGTTCACGGCACATGAATGGTGAACCATTTACAGATTCAGTGTCCCTTCACCTAGCAGATCTTACCAGTGGGAATTATCAAGTGTTTGGTCCTACACCACTGTGCTTGTACCAATATACCAAGTGCCTGATTGTATTAGGCTTGTCAACGGATCGGATCATGATCCGAATCCGATCCGATAACTCCGGATTCGGTATAAGATTCATGATCCGATCCGATAACTCCAGATTCGGATATACCCCTATCCGATCCAATAAGGATCCAATCCAATTAAATATATATATATATATAAAGGCTAAAGTGCTAAAACCTAAAGCCCTAAAAGATATAATTGGTCATCATCTCCAAACTTATTTTTCTTCTAAACATAATAACAATTAATTGTTCAAGTACATAAAAACCTAAAAATATAAAAGGCGCATGATTTATTGTTCAAGTATAAAAGCTACATGAATTGGTTCTACCCTTCCCATGTCTATTTAAAAGAGATCGTTTATCTCTTCATTGTTCAAGTATTATATTATTGTTATTAAATTATTAATTGTTTAAGTGTTTAAAGACCTAAGATTATAAAAAGCACACGATATATATTATGAAGTCTTGAATGCACAACATTTTTTAATTATCAAAAACTACTAAATAAGTTAAATATAAATATTTAGCATCTAAAAGTATAAAAGTCTAAAGTGCAAAAGCCAAAAGCTTATCAAATCGGACAGGATCGGATTCGGATATTCAGATTTTGTTAACGGAACGGAGCGGATATATCAGAATTCGATCCGAATCCAACCCGTTGACAGACCTAGATTGTATGACCTACATACTAAAAATTTAATCGCTGCACAATATTCAAGGCACTTGAATGGTGAACCATTTGCTGATCCAGTGCCCCTTCACCTCAGCTCACTGGTGGAGCTTTGTAAGAGGTTTCATGTAATATGTGAGACTTCTTGGAGGGCTGGTCTGTTCAGGCATGAAAGAGAGATAAATTGTTTGGAATTTTGACCCCTCTTTAATCTGGTGGAATCAATGGATGGAAAGAAATACAATGATAACAAAGAAGGCAGTCTGGAGAAGGTGGAGTACAGGGTATTAAGATTGCTCTATTATTGGTTATCGACAACCATAGATTTGACCGGATTTTCATATGAGATTCTCGAGCAAAGTTTCTATGCATGATCTTTGTGTAAAACTAATTCACCCTATATTACATTGATACAATACAAACATCTGTTTATGAATCATGAAAAGGCATATAACTCAAATAACTGAAAATTATTTCTCCAACCTATGTCCGCTGGACATGTCGGAGATCCAGGCCCTGGTGATATGACAATGTTATCAAAAGCCTTCTTATCATATATGTAATGGCGGATATCCTCCCATGTCCACTCATCATTACGCACCACCACTGGAGGAACTGAACAAGAGACAAAACCCAAAAAAGGAAAAGACAAAAAACAAGATGTTAGTATATAAGTAATCATCATAGTATCTACACTGATTAGCTAGTACCCCAAGAAACTAAAACATTTCACTGAATAAATTTCTGACTCCAATCTAAAGCACAATGAAATCAAAGAATAATATGTGACCACCCAAGAAGAAATAAGCAACGAATGCTATAAATATAAAGGTATGAAGGATACAAACAGAAATAGCAACTTTTTGATTGCTGAATGGCAATCCATAAGACATACTGAAGTACAATAGTGAATAAATGACACAAAGAAAGACTGGCGCTCATCTATTTGTTAAAAATTAAATGCTATGTTGCATGGACAATTCGAAGTGTCGTACCCCTATCAATCTATCACGTTGTCAGGGACCTATTATATTATTCGTCAAGGCGTCTCGTCCGTGGTTATATTTCTTATATGTTATTGAAGTTGATTATGTAATTTTTAGAAGTTCTACTATAAAAAAAGAGAACATGAATCATGAGACACTAAACACCCAATTCTTCACATTCACTTCTTACCCTCCATATCAGCTACCAAAGAAAACTTATTATCCACCTTATCCTCTTTCAAACCCTAAATCAGATAACTTGGTATCAATGCGACATTGTTCATAATTGCTTCACCTCTTTCTGCTTAGTAGCTATCAGATGAAGCAGGTGTTGGCATCATCTGATCACATAATCGATGCCAACAATAATACAATCAGATTTGGTGGAGACACCCATGTCAAACCAAAAGTGATCAATTTATGGCGATCTTTTTTCTTTTAGGTGTTTTCAACCAACCCATGATTCCCAAACATTTTCATGAAATTCAAATCCGGTTACCCATCTGTCTCTTCATATTGGATTTTCTCCAGGCAAGGCATCTGAATTGGTTCTGGCTTACTCATTCTTCTTTTCTAAGCCTAATGAAAGCGGTATTGTGTGATTTCACTATCTTGTTGCCACAAATCCTAATCAATAAGGATGGAATGGCCATTCCTAACAGAGGTGCTTCGAAGATTTGGCTTTTACAACCATTGGATCAGATTGGCCCAAGGTTGCTTATCCTCTGCGCAAGCACCATATCGAAACTCTTGACCATGTGGACCCCTGTTCTGCCAGTTTCTGACAAGAAAGCAGTCAAAAGAGATCTGGCTCCGGAGTTCTCCTCTCAGCCTGCTACCAGTTCGCCAGATAAGATTATTCCTGCATACTTTCCCGGCAAGGAAGTTTCCCTGATCGATCTGCTTGCTGTCTGCGGCACACAATTGGATGCATGGCCAAGGGCAGCTCAATTGGCCAGCCCAAGCCTTCTTCTTTTGATAAGTTTCATAGAGCTAAAGCCCGACTTATGGAAAGAGCTCTTAAAAACTCTGATGTCAACTGCCTCGGGGTCCCAACACAACCAGATGCTTAAGAGCTAGATCATAGTTGTGAATCAAAGACCGACTAGGGCATAACTTTGCAAAAAATTTGATCCTAATTGTTTCCCATTCAATTTTTCACTTTTATAAACCTAACAGAAGAGTGATCTATAGAGATGTTGAAGGATTTTCTCATACTTTTAGGGCAACATCTAGTGCTTCATTGTAGCTTGTTTTTGCATGTGATTGCCATGATGTAAAAAATCATGCCATATAGGAAATTAGGTGTTTTGATGAAACAGTTGGCCAATAATTTAGCAAGTATTGTATGTGATCACCAGAACGATTAAAATATATAATGACTGAACCAAAATGCCACGGAAATACAGGAGAATCTGAGAATGTCACCATACTTCAAGGCACTTTCACAGTTTTATGATATGTACTGATCACCTGGATTAATTCATTCCTGAACACTGGCATATATAAATACATTTCATGTTGGTATCATGCGGGTTCCATTAATGGGACTCATCGACCGCTTAAGGTGGATAGTGAGCATCTACCAAGGTTTCTGGTTGAAAGTCGTGGCCCTCGTAGAATGCTATGGCAAGATGTGTATTCATTAATTATCAAAAAAAAAAAAAAGATGTATATTCATTCAAATTTCAATTATACAGACTTTGAATCTAACGGTAATATTCATGAATGGCTTTTGAATCTAAATCACTGGATGCAGGGAAAACTACCTTATTTATTTGGAGTTTTTACAATTAAAGCACTACATTCTACTGTTCTATATATGGCACCACTTGAATGAAATAAGGAGACACATGCTAAAATTTCAAAAAGGAGTTACTAAATTTTAGGCACTCATCACTTTGGAATGTAGTTGAGTGCACTTACAGAGTCTTGAAGAAGCATCCCAAGATCCTAGTGAACGAGCCAATGTTTAAAAGGAAAATACAAGTGGATTTAATGCTTGGTGTTGCATCGCCCACAACTACGTCAGGGAGTGATGTCAAATGACCACTTTGGTGTATGACACAGAACAAGAATCGGTTACAACAAAGGATGATGTGGAACCTTAGTTACCTAATTCGTTAGGTATAGCTGGTGCTCCCGCATTCAATGCGCGAATTGACAATTTCAAAGCAAAGTCACCTACAATTTGTGGATTCATTCAAGATAGAGCGCAAATTCCCAAAAGTAAAGACGCACTCTATTAAATAAAGCAAAAAAAGACTTTAATTCTTATGTAACATTAAATGTTTTTTATATTAAAAAACATATATGTAGTTTTCCTTTTGTCAGGCAATTAATGTTGTTGTCTCCTCTCTCTCTTACTTTTTTCTTTTTGTTGTTCTCTCTCTATCTCCCTCTCCCTCTCACCCACTTTTTCCTTGAAAAACTAAATATACTATACTATATATTTACATTTATGAAGAGCTCTTTCTCTCTCAATCACATCACTCCCGTTCCTTATAAATTTTAAGTTTTAATTATTAAAAAAAAAATTTACCTCTTTTTTGTCAAAGATATTTCTATCTAAATGTACAAGAAATATAAATATACTAATAATTATTAAAAACTTATTAAACTTAAATATTTATTTAACAACGTATATTAAAAATTATTTTATTATATATATTTATGTACTTGATAAAAAGTACTTGTATAATAGTTACACTAATTATAAAAAATATTTACTTTATATATGCATAGACGCTCTAAAGGCGCTCTAGACCATCAAGTATTTTTTAAGTTAGTGCTCTCGCTCTACGCTCTGGTAACTTAGTGTCGAACCACACCCTTCTAGAGTTGATAATAAATAAGTCAGAAATAGCCCTCCATGGACTAGTAGCTTTGATTCTCGCCTCATGGTTAGAATCCCATCCATTTGCATGAGTCTCATATTTACTAGCAATGACGGTTCTCCACAAGGCCTCCCTCTCGACACTGAACCTCCAGAGTGGCTTTCCTTTAATCGATCAACACCATCTTTCCGGGTGATAAATATTCCCTTCTTTGACTATACTTTTTTGTTTTGGGGTGGGATGTTGGGAGCAGGGGGTGGTTTGCGGTGCTGACCTCGACCTGTATATTAAAATAGTACACCTAAACAGAGGGGGGGCATAATTAGCCTTACCCCTAGGCCTTAATTAGGCTACCTTAATGCCAAGAAAGGTTCCCTTCTTTGACCAAGCTACCTCATACTTCTAGGAACTTTGAATCCTTGAGGAGTTTTCATGTAAATTTCTTCCTTTCTATCTTCGATTCTTCATGAAAGAAAGCATTTTTCATGTTGACTTGAAACAATGGCCACTTTAGACTGGCTGCAAGTGACAATAATCTCGTGATATTGTCTTCTTGTGCTCCCCATCCCATTCCCTTCTCTACCTCATTGCTTTGGGGTGCTAGGTTCCCTCCCAGAGTCGAAGCTTTTGTATGGATTTCCCTTCTTCATCGGATAAGCACTGCAAACATTCTTCAGAAAAGGAGACCCTTCATGGTTTTATCCCCTCAGGTTTGTCCTTTCTGTTTGAGGTCCGGAGAGTCGGTGGATCATTTGTTCATTAGGTGTGAGTGGGCTGATCAGATTTGGAGGCATCTCATTTTATTCACCAGAGTTGACTGGGTGGGTCCAAGCACAGTTAGAGACATGATGAAAGTGGTGCTTCCCATTCCTTGGGAAACGAGGGCATATTATGTATAGAGTGGTGTTCTTTGCAGTTCTATGGGGGCTATGGGGAGAGAGAAACAAAAAAATATTTGAGGACAAGTTTTGTAGGCCAAGTGCTCTATTTGACTCCATTCTGAGCTTGGCTGCATCTTGGGTAAGCATTCTTCCAGAGTTCCGAGACATATCGTGGCCAAACATTCATAGATGCTGGGAGACAGTGGCTTCTATGTAATATGAAGTGTTTCTGATTTTGGAGCTCTAGCCTATGCCGTGTGGCTAGTGTTGGTGTATAGAAGTAGTTCTGTCTTTTTTCTGGTTTTTCTGCTTTTTGGTGATTTCTTTTTGTTCTCCACTTTGGGGAACCTTTGCTCTGTTTGCTTGTTAGCTCTGTACAGACCTGTTCTTATTATTATATGAAATCTCTGTGTTATTGGTCAAAAAAAAATGGAGATAGATATACTTGGTTCTGAGCCTGTTGACACTCCTAATAAGCAGAAACACAAACTTGGAAATGAAAAGGGAAGACCACATCTTGATACAGAACAATACTAAAGACTCGTTGGTCAACTCATGTAGCTCTCTCTAATAAGGCCTGACATGGAATATGTTATCAATGTTATTAGCCAATGCATGCACTCTACCACAACAATGCAGCCTGCAGAATTCTACACTCTCTCAAGTCCTCATCTTGAAAGGGACTTTGCTACTCCAAGCATGGTCATATCAAGGTAGAAACATCTATAAATGCAGATAAAGCAAGTTCTAGCTCAGACAGAAGATCTGCCAAAGGATAATGTATCTTTTTTAGAGGTAACTTCATCACTTTGAGAAGTAAGAAGCTATCAGTAGAGACAAGGTCAGTGTTGAAGCTGAATTTAAGCATATAGCACATGGCTTGTGTGAATTAATGTAGGTCAAAACCCTTTAAAGAGAACTGGGATTTCAATTACAAGAACCTACAACATCAAGGCTGCTATTAGCATTGCCCATAATTCTATTTAGCATGACTGGACTAAACATATCAACATAAACCGTCATTTCATGAAGGGAAATTAAAGGCAGGAGTTCAATTAGCAGATGACATGACGAAGCATACTGTTAGTGTGCATTTCCACGATATTTTGCACAATCTGGGCATTGTGATATCTACACACCAGCTTAAAGGAGAGTATTGTCAGGGGTATTTATGTGATCATACCATTACATTATATCATCTAATTTACATGAAAACTTGAATATATAAATAATAAGAGAGGGAACAGCTTATCAGTTCCTTGGCCTCCCATTCTTTACTTCTCTCTCCTCCTCCTCTTCCTCTTCTTCTTTTATTTCCACTCTAAATCCCTAATCTAGATTACAACTGTTCCAATAAACATTGTAGAGGTGGAGTGACCACTGAGATTTGGAGGTTCTTCCTATGTAGCATTCGGAGACCATGGGTTACGCTCGGAGGTTTGTGCCAGCTTTTTGCCCAGTGGAGGTTTCCGGATTTGGCAGAGAGGGGTCGTATTCTGTATCGACTTGTTTTTTTGGCTATCTTATGGCACATTAGGAGGAACGCAATCAGAGAATTTTTCAGGACCTTAACTCCTTGACGTCGAGTGTGATTGAGGGGATTATTGTATCTGCGGCTTCTTGGGCGTTAGTGAGGGCGCAGTTTGGTTGTATCACGATTCAGGATATTCGAAGAGAGTGGTATAGGATCAATGTGAGTGGCAATTGCTCTGAGTCCAGGAGCTGTGTGTGGTGTCCCCCAGCTGCTGGATTTGTGAAGCTTAACATCGAAGGCTGTTCTCGTGTGAACAAGGTTCTAAATACCTGTTTCGCTTGACATTTCGCCAGGTTGGAGAAATTTTGTTTTTTGATAATTTTTTTGTTTTTTAAGGTTTTAAATGGGGATTGAAGTTAAAGTACACCTAACAAGCCTAAACTAT
>JAUPMG010257904.1:0-20955 GCA_031762675.1 Pachysandra terminalis | reverse complement strand
CTATTTCATTAGATGTTTTGAATGTAATAACTTAGTTATCTTTTGATTAATTTCAGTAAAGTATATTCTTTTAAAGTTTCATTGATTCATATGGTTTGGCTCTATATTGGTTACCACTCCTGATCTCGGTTGGGGTGAGAGTCATGGTTCGAACCTAAGGGGTTCTACCTGAATTACCTTAAGTTTGGGTCGTGACATAAACATTACAAGAAAAATAGTTATGCGAGTAGAACTCGTTTTCTTCTTAGTACAACTCTTCTCCGGCAAAGCTCTCGTTAGCGACGGCTCCTAAATTTCCTGAAACTTTGCTAAAAAGCATGAGCTATAAAGCCAGTAACAAATAAATTCAGGAATGTATAAGGTAAATCCTAGAATTCTAAACATTAACAATATTCAAAGTTCAAGCAATAATGTAAACACAACAAATGCAATGCATGAGGTAGATTAATTTATAATGCGATGCTGTGCGCTTAAGTTACAGAAATCACCAAGGTGATCTAGTAAACAGTCTAATTATGCTTTGCAAATGCAAACTCTGGTAGAGTGTCAATGTAATATGTTTCCTCCCGATCCAGCCTCTATTCGGGGTGTTCCAGCAACCTGAATTCGCCCCAGGGTGTTCCAGCAACCTGAAATCACCTCCCGTCGTAACGATCCAAGGAATAGGGCTATTCTATGTATACAACATAGTTTTAAGGGTTTTCAACCTAGGAGGTACAGCCCCCCACCCCACCACTTATTTTTGATCAGTAGTACATAGACCGAGACTTACAGCCACCTGCGGTATCCCTCAGGAAAACACGACATTTGACTAATCTACAAAGGTCTATCTATGCTCCTTGGGCCTAGTACCCCTAGGCAAAGGAGAGTGTGTCGGGTTAGCTACTTCCTCAACTCGGTCCCACTAGTCTTCTCACTAGATGTGGAAACATATAACTCTCATTTCAATCCTCGAGACACAACCATGAGGTCTTGGGTTACAGGGTCATACTCTTCGGCCACTACGGTCTAGAGTCAATGAAGTGTTGTGAAGTGGTTCACATTAACTAAACATGCATCTTGTAGCGTACAGGGTGCAATATACAATTTAAAACACTCATTCCACATATCTTCGTGTAACTCCACGTAGCATTCCACTTGTTCAAGATTTTCAAGATATCATCTCTACTATCATTCATACATGTGAAGATATAATATAATTTCAAATCACAATGTATGCCAATATGTATCACTTTACAAACATCAAAAATGTTAATTTAAAAAGTTAGGTTTAGCGGGGTCCTCGATGAGGTCTTCGGCGCACCAAAACCCACCTTGATGACCACTTCGGGGCACCGAAACTTGTCTCGACGACCTCTTTGGCGAACCTCTCTGAGATTCGGCGACAAAACCAGGGGTTCATTTCTCGGCGAACACTTCGGCGCACCGAGGTCCATTTCGGCGCGCCGAACTAGTTCTCGGTGACCTGCTCAAAGTGTTCATACTCGGCAGCGTGTTAGGCGCGCTGAGGAGTCTGCCCTTCACCCAGAAAACGTTCGGCGACGTGTTCGGTGCGCCGAGGAGGCCACTGAACATCGCGAACAGGCCAAAATTCAGGGATTTTTCTCTTGAAATCAAAGTCTCTCAATACACCAATACATAGAAGTTATCATATATCAATTTTAAGCAAGAAAACACACTAACAACTACAATCTAAGATTCAATCCATACCATTTACACCCAACTAAAACAATAACAAGAAATATATGCAAATGTAAAGGAAACTAAGATTCACCTAATTACATTCATGAATTTATACTTACCTAAATAGAATCAAACAAGAATCCACATGAAAATTAACACAAGCAAGCTTCCTTCTCCAAGTCTCCGAACCAAGAAACCAAACGAGACAAAACCAAACAATGAATTTCTCTTAATCTTCCCATGCAAGTTACCCATGCCAAGTGGCACAATCCAGGCCATCCAAGAATAACTACTACCATCTTAGCCCTTAAAGTTTAACCACTAACATCCAAGCCATTCAAAAATAACTACTCAATCTGACCCATACACTTCATCCAACAATTTAAATTACAACAATGCCATTAGCTCAAAACATAAAGGTTAAACTAATATACATCACACAAGCATCACAAGCACGATCACATGGTTGGATCTAATCCGATTTGCAATCAAAACGGGGAATAAAGTCACGACAAGAAATAGAGTATAATTAAATAATCAAAAGGCCGTTTAGGCCGTTACACTGTCCTTGGATGTTTAATTCCCAGAAAAGCAAGAAATAGCTACAGAAATTGAACCCAGGTAGGTTGAAAGTCCTACAAAACCATGTTGTACACGTGGGATACTTGAATTGACCATAAGGTCGTGGATTGGGGTGGAGATTGTTGTTGTGGAGTAGTTAGATCTTGTGGTATTGATGTGGAGCATTGGTGGAGCTAGTTGTGGAGGAATGATTCGATACGATCGTTGCATTCATTTACATTTATCTTGCATTCAAAATTACATTGCTACATTCATTATGTTTAGTTTAATCGTCATTCATTATTTATCATTCATGTGCATGCATTGATTGTGATATCGTGGAGTTAATGATGGTTGATTGCTGAATTTCAAGTATGATAATGCTGTGGATTTGTTGAATTATGTTTTATGATGTGGACACTACTATATGATTGCCTTCATGCCATGATAATTGCCATGACGTTGTATGCTATTTGGACTAACGTTGTTCCATGAGGATCTTTGTCAGAATTTGTTTCTTATATGGGTATTCCAAGCTCATTGCAACGTTTCATGTTGCAGGTTAAAGGAGATTGGATGATTGTGTGGATTCAATACCGTTTAGTTTTAATTGCTACTTTATTTCCACAGTAGAACCATGTAATAGGGCTTGTTTGGAAAAGCTAATTTATGAGTTGTAAGCTCATATGAAGCCAAGTTGGAAGTAATGGCTACTTTTATTATGGATTGTTGTTGTGAGCCGCGTTCCATGGTTGGGAACCCGAAGGTCGCACCTCGTGATCCGTGAGACCCACTTAGGGATTCGGGTATCGAGATCCGAGGCGTGACACACTCTTGTACTGCAAACTCCTTTTTCACTGTAGCAGAAAGCCTAACGTGACAACACAGTTTTTTTTTATCCTTTTTTTAATTTAAAAAAACTTCTCTCATTATCGCCTCTTTTCACTTTCTTTTTTCCCTTTCTCTCTCTAACCTTCTCTTCACCACAACAAAAGGCATGTCTTTTTTTATTTGTTTTTTGATAAGAAACATAGAATATATAATAGAAACCATCTACACAGAGTCCAGATTTACATATCTAATGAAAGATCGTCCGTTAAAGTTTGCATCAAATAGGAGGGGGGACGCCTAACCCAAACACAAGAAAAAGCATGTATCTCACCTTGCATTTAATGTTAGGAAAACAAATTTATACCCGGTCAGGGTATTTGCTAAATACTCCGACTCCAATATGGGGCTTCCATGTGTACAAGTGTGCCATGTAAGTCCTTTTTGCTTCCTTTTTTTTTTCCTGTTTTTTAGCAATTGAAAAGGAAACATTTAAAAAAAATAGAAATATCTAAAATAAAAATTCTGTTAGAGAAAATTCTCTCTCCCTCTTTTTTTTTTTTGGTTGGAACTCTCTCTATTTCTCTCTTCTTCGTCTGCAACAGGGTCTCTCTCTCTCTCTCTCTCTCTCTCTCTCTTGCTCTCTCTCTAATAAAAAAGAAAGGAATTATATTATTTCATTAGTTAGCATTTACAACCGATATAATGGTCTACCAGGTACATTCAAAATAACAAGTTTCTAAGAAAAGGTGTAGGCCTATTTTTCTAACTTCCAGTACAAAGGTTGTTAGTTAGCTGCTGATTTTGAAAGTATATCAGCTACAGAGTTTCTTCGGTCTCTACTTCCTATTTAGCATATGAACTGTAATTGTTAAATCAGATTCCACCACCGACCTTCTACTCCCAAAGAGTTTGCCAAGTTAAGCCCTTCACGAGTAGCCCATAACTCAACAATGTTGTTGGTGGTAGAGCTCAGATGGGAAGCAGAATCTACAATAAATCTTCCTTCCATATTGTGCAACACTCCTGCTCTTGTTCGTTCTGTTCCAAAGCAAGAACCATCCATATTCATCTCCATAAATGATTCTTGTGGGGCAGACCATTTCACCCCTATATTATTTGTGTGTTTGTGGTTTGATTCAGGTTTGCTCAAAGTATGAATATTAAGAAGTTCCTGAAATTGAAGATAAGCTTGTTTGATAATATTGTTTGAGTCGAAGTCTTCATTGCCAAAGATATATGCATTCATCCTTTTCCAAATAGTCCATAATAATCATGGTAGGAGAAATTGCCAAATTGTATGTGTCTTCCTATGCTTGCTATTTGGAAGTGGGAAGTTTACAATAGTTTTGATAAAAAAAAAAAAATCAAAGGAAAGAGGAGGAAAGAAGAAGGAGAAAGGGAATTCCAAAAATTTGGAGCAAAGGAAAAAGGAGAAGAAGAAGAAGCAAAATGAAGTTTCTTTCTAGCAATTCCGGGTGAACAAGGTTCAGAAAAATCCAACCTTGAAAGAGGTAGGAATTTTCATAGTTCTACGGTAGGCATGTTCATAGTATGTGATTGTAATAACCTAAAAAATCCATAAAAAAATCTTAACTTGAGAACTTAGGGTAAATAGTAATTTAATGAGATTGATAATTTAGTTTTATTGTTAATTAAGATTAGAACGCTTAAAATCCTTAATCACACAAAATGCACTAGAAATTTCTTACGTCATTAAAACTGATTAGATCAGCCAGATAGACTTAGGATGCAGTGTGGGCCAGATAATCTAATTCAGTAATTAAATAGGAAATAAAATAATGTAGCGGCTTTAATCTTCCTATTTATGCTTGTTTAGGTTTGATTCCTTGTGATAATTCCTTCCTTTGTTTGGATTGCCGGTTGGGTTAGATCTGACCGTGCGATCGTGCATGTTGTGTTTGTTTGGCCTTGGTGCTACACACAATAGCATAGCCCTTGTAATGTGTGATTTTGTGTGTTTGATCACCTAGATCAAGTTGTGATGGGTGATGGGTGGTTAGGATTCTTTGAGCTTTTGTGTTTATGTAGATGGCTAGGATTTATTCTTGTTGAGTGTGTTTGTTTGTGTGGCTTGGATTGAAGGAGAGTGGGAGTGGGTGGTGGGTATTACCAACTCCCACCTACCATTCAATCAAGGGTTGAGATTTGATCTTGTTTGGATGAGGTGTAAGGCTAGGATTTAGAGTGGTTGTATTTGGAGGGTTGAGATTTGAGTGGGTGAGATGGAGGGTTGAGATTGGAGTGGTTTTGTTTGGACGGCCAAGATGGAGACACTTGGCTAGGGATGTTTGTTTGAGAGAGAGGGGAGAGAATCTCTTGGGATTTCTCTCATTTGGGTTTTGTTTGGTTTGAGGGCTTGGAGAAGGAGGAGAGAAGAGGGCTTAGAATGCTAGAGTTTTGCTGTTGGACTTCTTGTGAAGGTAAGTAGATTACTTCATTCTTTTTCATTGATTAATGTATTTTTAAGATTGTTTCTCTCGAATTTCTAGTTTCATGTATGCTTTGAATGTAAAAGAATGGTTTGAAATACCTTGATCTAAAATGTTGGTTTAGTATCATATTTTAGGGTTAGATATTGTTGGATTTTGATTAATAAATGCATATTAGTATTTAACGATTGTAGTTCGGTATTGTGTGGTCCCAATACCCGAATCATGTGAGTGAGCTCTGATTGTAGTTCGGTATTGTGTGGTTCTCTGAGGATGTTCTGGGCGATGCCTTGGGATTCGTCCCTATGATAAAAAATAAGGTGAGGCGCTTGTGTCCGCTAAGTTGAAGCCCCTAGAAACTATGTTGCTTACATAGAATAATCTGCTTTTTCTGCCAAATGTTGGGGGATGATTTTGGGTGAGCATCCTTGGGTAGCACGATTGAGATCATACGAGGAACCCACATTTAACGATTACTTGACAGAAAGGATCTTATCTTTGGGTGTGACCCTGTTTAGGGAGGGATGATCCTTTAAGACATCTTGCCCAAAGATGGATTGGTCTATATGGAATCCACATAGACTCCATTTCATATTAGAATGCTTGTTAGATCACTTTTGGTGACTACTGTAAAATAGGTGCACAACATGCATTAACTAATAATCGACCTCATGCATCTCATCTCATTTAATTAAATTGTTTGTTGTGTGAACTGGATTTATTGAGTAATGACTTGACTTTACGTTAATCAGGCATAATTGCAAAGTTATTTACTTATTGGCTAGTGTAGCTCATGCTTTTTACGCAACCACGTTTTAGGTCTATTATATGAAGATCAAAATGGAGCCCAGAGGAAGATGAAGAGGATATTCGTTGTTACTTGATGCAATGTAATAGATTAGTAAATTCCTTATTTAAATTACTTGTATAAATGTTTTATCGAGAGTTTAACTTAATATGGACTTCTATTTTATCGACTTTCTTTCTGTTGTTTATTACTTGGATTTGAATGTTCGTCTTCATTTTACTATTTATTCCTTAGTGTGATTTTCCTGATATACCTTGCTACTCTGATATTTGATCTTATATAGACGTTAGTCATCTCTAGGATTTTACTTAAGGTTTTTACCTGAACTTATAGTAGGAGTTGATTTGAAAACACTAGACTCGTGTTAATTTCCGCTGCTTGTCTGAAGATGATTGCAATGGATATTATTTTAAGAATTTTAATATCTCATAATTTAGATCTTATATAATAACCGTTTTATTTAGCATCTTGACTAGTTATTGCTTATCCACTCCCAAGTTTTGCTTGGGGTGAGAGTTACGAATTCAAATTTGGGATCTCCAATGAGTTTTTCGATTTGGTTTGTGACAGTGATGAAGCTATAGATAATGCATATACGATCATGGGTTGTATGTGTTTATAATTGACATTTGATGTATGATTTCTACATTTTGTTTGAAGATATGTCCATGATTGTTCAATTTTGAGATCTATGAATTTTAATGTTTGAGAATATAGTGAATTACCTTGATAATCTTGTATAAAGGTTAGGTTTTGATTATAGTATGTTAACTTAGTTTGTATTGGTGTAATTCATGATTTTAATATGTAAAAATGTTAAATTTTGGTGTTTGGAAGTTTTGGCACGAAGACCTAGGAAGAAAATCAAATTCTTGGCACCAACTGCCTGCCCGGCAGGAAGCTCGGTAGATGTTGAGGCACCTACCGAGCTATGATAACTTGCGAGACCCGCTACTGAGCCTTGGCACCTGCCGAGGCATGCTGTCGAGAGGGGTCAGCACGAAGCTTGGTAGCCGCCGAGCTCCAAATACCTTGAAACTTCATGGGAAGTCCAATGAAGCTATTTAGAGGGTGTGTGCGCAAGTGGTTTGTGTGCGAAATGCTTGTATGCGATTTTGTGCAATATATGGTGTAAACTGCCTAGTTTCAATATGAAATCTATTATGTACGATGTGTGATTATGTACTTCTTTGATTTTAAGGGTTGTATCATGACATGAATGGTGAGGATGAATTTAGAATGTGCGGTGAACTTAGTTTGATTGATTTATATGCAAATTGTCATTACGCCTCATATTTATCTATAGAACTGCATAGAGTTGAAAGTGATATTATAACATGCATTGGTGATCCTTGTGTTGCAAGTAACATGAGATGTTTGAACTGCTTGATTGTATTGTAAGGTGAATTTCCTACCTTGGGTAGATCCCGAAAGGAAAGATAACAGCTTATTCTGCCTAGGTCTCATTCCCTGAAAGGAAAGATGGCATATTTCCTGCCTTTGGTCCCATTCCCTGAAAGGAAAGATGGCGGCTTTTCTGCCTAGGGTGTCATTCCCTGAAAGGAAAGATGACACATTTTCTGCCTTGGGTTGTATATAATCCCTGAAAGGAAAGATGAGGGCATTCTACATTGGGTTATATATATTCCCTGAAAGCAATGATTACTAACAGTTACTTGGTCGTTGTGTCGGTAAGGCTTGGCCTAACCACCCTTGCATTGCAATGTGTCACAGCATACAAACACTCATGTCATACGATGCATTGCACAATAAACTTTATAGTGCACAATAAACTCCACCTTCCACATTATACACCACATTCACATCATACACTGTACACCACTTCATTCACCATACACTTGGCATATCTTAAATCTCTTGAATTGGAATATTGTTTACAGGATGGAATGGTTATATACCAAGTATGAAATTATAGCATGATAATGCATTATAACATGACAGTCTTGAACATTGATTATGATACTTGTTGCAACTGATTGAAATTTTGAGATTGAGAACTGTTGTTTACTTATATGCAAAAAGTGTGTAATGGATTATAAGCATGATAAGGATATTGTGATTGAATTACTTACATGAATTATTGTTTAAACTTGCATGAATGAATTGTTTTTTCATATGACTATAGAAGTATTTGTTGTATTGTTATGGAGTTTTCTTATTGAGCTCCCAAGCTTATTCTTATTGATGTAACAGGTGAACACCTCAATTGATGTGGACTTGCTGGAAGGACTCTGGAGTGTAGTTGTGTATAAAACTATGTTTTATTTCATGTTTTTGACCCCTAGTGGGCAATGTGGTTGTAATCACTTGATGGTTGTGGGTACTTTAGACTTTGTGGGTTTTATTGTATTAGCACTAATGAGGTTTTAATATTATCAGACTTTCATTGGTTTGTATAGTTTGCTCTGTGTAACCATGATATTGATCTTGGTTAAAAATGTGATTGGTTTGGTAGCAGCATCCTTTGATTGGATTCGAAGGTCAATCCCTTCGAAGCCCTCGAGATCCCATATTTTCAGATTCGGGGCGTGACAAACATATATAGTTTTAACTATTAAAGCTATGGCTACCATAATGAAGCTTCCAAGTTACCGCATAAGTTAACCTTCAGGATATTTGTACAGAGGAACCAGGCTTACATTGTAAAGAGTGTTTCTGTTTCGAAGCAAAGGGGCCCTTAACATGACCTCTCATAAATTTCTCCCTAACAAAAACTTATGACCACCATGAGGAACTGTAAACTGGCTTCCAAACCTACTTAGATCTCCTTTGCCCCGGTCGAGACGGGCAATGCACAAAATATGATATCGCCCTATTTTCCTTGGATTACCAGATATGAAACAAAACTCTAATTGTGAGGGAACGAATTACATGAGAGAGTGAGAGAGAGAGACCATGTTGCAGACGAAGAAGAGAGAGAGAGAGATTTTCACTAACAGAATTCTTATTTTAGATATTTCTATGTTATTTAAACGTTTCCTTTTTAATTTACTAAAAACAGAAAAAAGCCAAAAGGGCTTACATGGTACACTTGTACAAATTTTTTTTTTATACTCGTTCAGGGTATTTGCTAAATACCCCGACCAAGTTTTTCCATACAAGTGTGCCATGTAAGCCCTTTTGGTTTTTTTTTTTTTTTTTTCTTTTTTTTTTTTCTGTTTTTAGCAAATTAAAAAGGAAATGTTTAAAAAAAATATAAATATCTAAAATAATAATTTTGTTAGACAAAATCTCTCTCTCTCTCTCTCTCTCTCTCTTCTTCGTCTGCAACTGGGGCTCTCACTCACGTAATTCGTTCCCTCACAATTAGAGTTTTGTTTCATATATGACAATCCTAGGAAAATAAGACGATATCATATTTTGTGCATTGCCCGTCTCGACTTGGGCGAAGGAGAGTTTAGCAGGTTTGGAAGCCAGTTTAAAACTTTGCTAAATCTCTTACAGTTTCCTCATGGTGGTCATAAGTTTTTATTAGGGAGAGATTTATGAGAGGTCATGTTAAGGGCTCCTTTATTTGGAAACAGAAACACTCTTTACAGTGTAAGCCTTGTTCCTCTGTACAAATATTCTGAAGGTTAACTTATGAGGTAACTTGGAAGCTTCATTACGGTAGCCATAGCTTTAATAGTTAAAACTATATATGTTCTTAGCTGATCTCACCATGAAAAACAATAGAATTACCCAAATTTAATAGAATAAATAACAAGTAAAGGTGTAAAAGGATTTATGTTTTGCCTCATCATGTTTAGTTTCTTGGTGAAGTATGGCTTCTTCTATCATGTGGAGTAATGATATGCCCAATTCAGATTATCAACCTTTTGTGACATGGATTTGGGATATGATTAATAGCGAGCATGGGAAGACACATACAATTTGACAATTTCTCCTACCACGATTATTATGGACTATTTGGAAAAGGATGAATGCTTATATCTTTGGCAATGAAGACTTCGACCCAAACAAGATTATCAGAAAAGCTTATTTTTAAGTTCAAGAAATTCTTAATATTCATACTTCGAGCAAACCTGAATCAAATCACAAACATACAAATAATATAGGGGTGAAATTGTCTGCTCCACAAGAATCATTTATGAAGTTGAATATGGATGGTTCTTACTTTGGAATAGGATGGACAGGAGCAGGAGTGTTGCACAATATGGAAGGAAGATTTATTGCAAGTTTTGCTTCCCATCTGGGCTCTACCACCAACAACACTGTTGAGTTATGGGCTGCTTGTGAAGGGCTTAACTTGGCAACCTTGTTGGGAGTTAGAGGTTGGTGGTGGAATCTGATTCAACAATTATAGTTCATATGCTAAGCATGAAGTATGGACAGAAGAAACTCCGTAGCTGATATACTTGTAAAATCAGCAGCTAACTAACAAGCTTTGTACAAGAATTTAGAAAAATAGTCCTCCACCGTTTCTTAGAAACTTGTTATTTTTAATGTAGTTGTTTGACCATTATCTTGGTTGTAAATGCTAACTAATGCAATAATATAAATCCTTTCTTTTTGACTAGAGAGAGAGAGAGAGAGAGAGAGAGAGAGAGACCCTATTGTAGACGAAGAAGAGAGAAAGAGGGAGAGTTTCAACCAAAAAAAAAGAGAAAGAGGGAGAGAGAATATCTCTAACAGAATTCCTATTTTTTTAAACGTTTTCTTTTTCATTTTCTGAAAAGCAGAAAAAGCAAGAAGGGCTTACATGGCACACTTGTACACATGGAAGCCCCATATTAGAGTCGGGGTATTTAGCAAATACCCTGACTGGGTATAAAAAAAAAATTCGGGCGGTGCAAGGTTGCACCACTAAGTGGGCAGAGAAGCACCACCTAGTGGGTAGGGATGCACCACCCAGTTGACCTGCCCCTGTACACTTGGTGGTGCAAGGGTGCACCACCTATTGGGCATCCCTTGCACACTTGGTGGTGCAAGGATGCACCACTAAGTGGGCAGGCATGCACCACCTAATGGGTAGGGATGAACCATCCAGTAGACATGCCCCAACACATGTGGTGCAAGGGTGCACCACTATTAGGCATCCCTTGTACACTTGGTGGTGCAAGGATGCACCACTAAGTGGGCAGGGATGCACTATCCAGTAGACATCCCACTGCACACTTGGTGGTGCAAAGATGCACCACCCATTGAGCATCCCTTGCACACTTGGAGGTGCAAGGATGCCCCACCCAGTGGACCCGTCCCTACACACTTGGTGGTGCACCATCAATTGGGCATCCCTTGTACACTTGGTGGTGCATGGATGCACCACCCAGTGGACCTGCCCTACACACTTGGTGGTGCAAAGGTGCACCACCAATTGGGCATCCCTTGTACACTTGGTGGTACATGGATGCACCACCTAGTGAGCAGGGATACACCACCTAGTGGAGCTGCCCTGCACACTTGGTGGTGCAAGGGTGCACCATCTATTGGGCATCCCTTCCACACTTGGTGGTGCAAGGATGCACCACCCAGTGGAGTTGTCCCTGCACAGTTGGTGGTGCAAGGGTGCACCACCTATTGGGCATCCCTTGCACACTTGCTGGTGTAAGGATGCACCACTTAGTGGCCAGGATGCACCACCCAATGGACACCTAGTTTTTTTTTTTTGAAGGTAAGTTATATAGGTTCTAAATAAAGAGAATGTACGAAGGACTCAAGAGAGGCTAAACACAGCCATACAATGACCCAAGTCACAAGCTCTATCAGTAGCTACTACAACAATGACTCACTGCAGGGACCTGTAGATGATTCTAGGACTAAAGTGTTGGTTGAGAGGACTGAGAGGGTGCCATAAGTCCCACCATAGCCAAGTGAGGCTACCATAAGCAATCTTGTGCTTAACCAAGCATTCCAAAACCTCCCTGGATTGAAGGATCTTCCTCCAAGACCAGGAGCATCTGTATGGCACCTTAATTACCCAAAAGCTCCTGTCCTTCATGAGATTAGAGTGCACCCAATCCACCCAGAGAGAACTTTTTCTACTGATAATGTGCCAGCTCAGTTTAAGAATGGCAATGTGATTCAATTGTTTGATGTTAGTAATGCCCAAGCCACCCTCACTTGCAGGTTTGCAGATCTCAGACCAGGCTACATGAGAGTCGTTTTTCTAAGATCAGGCCCATCCCACATATTATTTGGGTTGGTTTGTGTATAAGTATTGTACTACTCTTGTTTCAATATATTACAATACAATGGAAAAAAGTATAAGGTTTCAAAGCATTTCAAGTACTTAAGTTTTCATTAGTGCACAATTACAAGAGAACACCACAAGTCCAAAGACAGAAATCAACTAATCTTTTTATTTTTGAAAAGTTGATCGGTTCTATTAATGAGGAACAAAGAGTATTTACAATGAGTACAAGTATCATGCTAGCTTAGTTAATACCAGGCTAAGTAGCAGCAGTCAAAACAAAATAAAAAGAAGGGGGATACAGAGAACTGAATCCCAACAAAACAATATGCAACAATAATGAAGCTCCAGATTTGCATTCAACACCATCTTCTTCACACGAGCAAATAGATGAGTCCCAACAACTTTAGCAGAGCACCAAGATAATTCCTTAGGCCATGGAATATGAGAGTGGGGAGATGAGCATGGAGAAAAACATCATCCACAAGCATGGCAACATAAGATGACTCCCCAACCAACAGCAAAAACAGAGCTAGCAAAACTCATAGCACCAGATCACATAGGCCAAATCCTAAGAGAAGCATCAACAGAACCTCATTAGCATCACGTCACTCCCTAACCAACAATAGTGAGTATAAAGCAATCAAAATTCAGCAACACTAGCACAATGCAATCAACACAATCAAAGCAAACAAGCAAAGGAGCAAGGACACCCAACAGGCCACACAGAGTCAAAGTCAAACCAAACCATCCTTAGGACATAGAAGCCTTCTGTAATATTACACTCCGCTCTAAGTTAGAGGACTGCAACACCAATTCAGCAATCAACTTCTCATGGAAAAGCGGAATGTTAGCCTGTAACACTAAAGGAAAACATATTTCTTCAGTAAACATTTTTACTTTCTAACATGAATAACATTAAGGATTTAAAACATACGATACTAGCCTGTGCAAAATGTTGGGTTAGACAAGATCCCCAGTACTCCATAAATTTAATCATGAACACACCGCAATCAGCCCTACATCAACATTTTAAAATTATTAATACATATCTCAAATGCTCTTACATCTAGAAAAATATTGATACATACGGGTCTTCTTGATGTGGGACATTAACATGTGACACTTTCCATAGAGAAATGCCAAGCGATTGACCAAGGTTCACATGTTGTAAGATCCAATTGAAATAATTAACCTACATCATGATTGTTTAGAGAGAATGAAAATTACAAGTCATAACTATGAACACATAAATTAATAGACCAAAAGTAATAAAACAATTTGGGCAAACCAATGATTTGATAGCTTTAGTTTGAAGTCCTATCCGTCCTTGTGCAATAGAGTCAAGAATCTCTACCCTGTGTGCTTCCAAGTTAATAACAAGGAGAAACCAATGGTTTCTCAAGCAAACATGTGCAAAGATTCGTTTAGGAAAAAAATAAAACACCATACACTTATTATTGACAAACATGAATCTAATTTGTAATGATTTACTAATAAAGTTATGTGATTAACCAAAAAAAGAAAAATATAACCCACGTAAAGTAGTGAAGCAAGTACGTACCAGACGATAACCAAGTAAACTGTAACCCAATATTTTATCATCATAATAGGACTTGAGCTCCTTTAGTCCAACATTCTTTCCTCTCAAAATGGGATCCTGTAAATGTCCAAAAGCAAGACATAAAATTCAAACGTATTCTGTAATACATAAATTTATAAAAATATAAAGAAACTCTCACTTATGCTGACATAATTGGGGAAGTAGTGTTTAGTGATTGGCCCTCCACTCGCTCTTTGCACATCTATGAAGTACAGTGCCATTGCATTCACAGCCTGCATGCAGTTCAAGGAAAACAAAAATATAAATTCATGGCAAAGCACACCAATTGACAATACTTATTACTCATTAAAGTAAACCATACCACATTATTGATCATGCAACGACACAGCAAGCATGATATCTCTCCCCGCATCAGATGCATTGATCTTACACTAAGAAACATTCTGCTTTATGAAAGTAAATAAATGGCTGCCGTAAATTCAAGACTAAATTTGTATTCAATTCTAATTTAAAGTTAATATATCAGTATATTAACGATTGTCTTACCATTCATCACCATTCTTTTTAACAACTACTTGTCCTTCTTCTTTCGTCAATGCTTTGAATCATCGTTTTACTAAGAAGGGTGTCAGTATCTTTTGAGCACAATGTTTGATGCGTTTACCTTTTGTCGTCGGTACAACGTTGCTCTCTGAATGAATGGCCACAGTCGAAGAAGGCTCGTTTTCAGGAGTGTCATCACCCAGAAAGGTATTGCATTCCTCTGATGGCTTGACATCACAAGCTGCATCCCCTTTGGGGGTGGAGGGAGGAAAATCAGCTACATTAATAAATTATTTTTAGGGAGACAGATCTTGAATATCAAAATCATGGGAAACATAATCTACATTTATTTACTGGTAGATCCGAGGTTTCGGCATTTTTTGATGATCGATGCATTTCTTCATTGGTTAAAGGCGCGTTTTCAGGAGTGTCATCACCCACAAAGGTATTGCATTCCTTTGATGGTCTGACATCACAAGATGCATCCCCTTTGGGGGTGGAGGGAGGCAAATCTGCTGCATTAATAAATTATTATTAGGGAGACAAAGATTTTGAATTTCAAAATCATAAGAAACATAGCGTACCTTCATTTAATGGTGGATCCAAGGTTTCGGCGTTTCTCGGCGACCCGTGCATTTATTCATGGGTCGAAGGCTTAGAAGTGCCCCTACCTCTAATGTAAGTTTTAAGGGACTCGCATCCTGTTTGAATTTTCTTAGAATACTTCACTTCATAATGTTTGACAAATGAGCTTGCAAAACCTGCACAACGGTTTCTTTATATACTTGATAAGAAAGGCACACCTTTTTCTATTTTCTTAGAAGATAAAAAAGTAACTTATATTTATGTGATAGTATATACATGGTTTTTAGAATACACACCACATCTATGGTGATACACAACATGACCTCAGCCAAAACTAATACTCACCTAATCCAAAGATAATTAAAAACATACCTAAACTGACCAATAAGAAAAAATCAAGAGTATCCATCACCACACAAAACTAGCAGTTCAAACACCCAAAATAGTCAACCCCAATCCAACACAGCATCTCCGTAACATTTATCAAGATTAAACAAAAACATAACCAAATTGGTCAGTAAGAAAAACTCAAGAATAACCATCCCCACACAAAATAACCAGTTCAAACACCTCACATAGCCAACCCCAATCCAACACCGGTTTAGCAACAACTAGCATCCATACCAAGAATAAAACTTAAGTTCCGTTGTGGGTGGGTGGGTCATGAGATCAGCTTAAGGCATTAATATTAAAATATGCTAAAATATTTTCAGGAACAGAGATCATAATAATCAGTATAAAATACCATAACAATTAGCATATACAGCAAGCCAAAAGCAAATAGCTCTATCCTACCAAATTAGAGCAACGAAAAGAAAATGCAGGAGAGGATCATCAATCTTTTAACCTTAACCTTCAAAGCCACATTTGACTATACATAGACACACCACACACATACAAGGGAGGAGAGACACACATAAAACATCAGGTTAGAATGGCCAAGAGGGTTGATCATGGTAACCAAAAAAAACACAAGACACACAGGGAGGATAGAGAGCCAAACCAACACAACAAAACAGATCAACGTTACAACCACAAGGAGGAGAGGAGATCCAAACATAAACCTAAAGGCCCACAAACACCTAGACACACACATTGAAATAAAAATCAAGCTATAGTATGGTCAGAGAGAACCAAAATATGGCATATCAATCTAGTATCATAGGGTCTAGTAGCAAATGAGAAGCCAATTTAGAAGATTTACACCACAAAATGGAAAAAAAATTCTAATGGTGTTTCAAATGAAATACAAGAAATACTCATAGGATCAACATCATTGAAGAATGGGCCAAGTTTGATACTATCTACATCCACATTTTCAATGGATCTTCAGAATTGAGGTCACCATTTCTCCTTGAAATGACCTGCAATTTGTTCAATTTAGAATACATATGAGGTATTTGTAAAACATAAGGTCTCGTCACAATAAAGCATTGCCACGAGAATTGCTTACCCGACCAAGTTCGTATATCCTCCCAAACACTTCTCCTTCTTCTTTTTACTTCTAACTGTCTCGTTCATCCAGAATGACATGAGTGGTGTCAAATTGTTTGGCAAGGACCCTTCGATAACCACTTGATCTTAATAGAGCATCTGTATCACAAACAAAAATCCTTAGAATGCAAAGGTATTTGTAACTTAAAAGATAATAACAAAATCCATGTTATAAGCTAATATTACATGTAAGAAGAATAGGCAACCATTGATGCCTTTCTTCTTCCACTCGAGAACTCGTTTACGTGGACCAAGAGTTTGTCCAACAAAAATTTACCCCAACTATACTCTCTGATTTTTTTTTTTTAACATCCAATAAAAAAGAAAGAAAATCTGAACTAACATCAAGCGAACTCGATGGACATACAATAGTACATATAGCAAAAATGACAAAACATCTTAAGAGTCATCGTCTGAAAACGGTGTCTGCAATCTCTCCACCAAAAAATTAAAACTAATACTACCATTCCTAACTTGAAAAATATTGTACATGTCTACTAACTCTAAAGTCTGAACCCCCCCATGTGTCGACATCTAAACCATGGGATGGCAATCCCATGATAAACTCAACATCACTAGGATAAAAAATAATTACTTGGTTTGATCCTAAGGTGATGTGCTTCTCTATCATATCTACCCTCCCAACCAACCATAAGCACAATGACCTATGTAGCATAGTACATTGTAGGCTTAACAACCCACCAAATCCTATGCTATGTATCAAATCTCTTTGGGCCTCATTTAAATTTAAATCTTGTACTAACTTAACGAATTGGCCAGGAGAGCATCTCGAAGATATAACACCCTACAAATAAACAAGAACTAAATCAAATATTAGGAAACATATAGACAAAGCTACACCAAGAATACTTTATTCTAATGGAACATACCTTTACAAACAAACAAAAAATTAAATAAAATAGAACACTCTAACCTGTTTGTGTTTCTGGCAATGGCACGTGTGGGGGCCAACTCCCACATGGGTGTGTTTCTCATTAGCAACGATCTGAACATATCTCTCATTCTCTTCAGTAGGCAAATATTTCCAAGACAAACTTGGCTGGGCATGCAATCTGAATCAAACAAGAAAAAACATATTTCCTATAATGTTCAATAATTATTCACATAATAACGAAAATGTGATGAAAGTTGAACTAACATTTGACAATTTATTTCCCACTTTTGAGCCCTTATTAAGTTTTGTGTACTCTTTCAAAAATTATTGGCTACATTAACAAAATATAAGACACTAATCATTGAACAAATACCTAAACATGCAATTAATTAAAAAAATATTGTAGTAGAATTTAGCTATCTATATATAATCCAAGCATTCGAAGGTTTAGTGTTCTGCGAAGTACTAGCATCTACCGATGAACCTTTTGACCTGGATACCTTAGTAACCATGTATTTTATAATGCTGCAAAAAAAAAAAAAAGAATGATAAGCAATAAGCGAGAGGAAAATATCATTAATAACACGAATAATACGGTATAATTTATAATCGAGAACAACAACCCACACTATGGCACACAGAACATGAATCGGGCAAGTGAAACTAGGAAATCCTAACAAGGACAACAACTAAGTCAAAATAGGAAATCCAAGCTAACCAAGCACCAACTAAAGTGTAGATCGGATTTAGTCTTTTCTAGTATAGATATGAAGCATTGATGTATTTGTGTCAGGCCCCCAATTCAAGATATGGGATCTTGAGGGCTTCAAAGGGATTGACCTTCGGATCCAATCAATGGATGCGGTTGCCAAACCAATCACATTCTCAACCAATATCAATATCATGGTTACACAAAGCATACTATACAAACCAGCGGAAGTGTGATAAAATTAAAACCTTAAAATCTTTGTCATACCAATACGAAATAACCCAAAAGTCATAAGTACCCACAATTATAAAATGGTTACAATCACATAGCCCACAAGGGGTCAAAAGCGTAAAATAAAACATAGTCTATGAAACAAATCAACACTCCAGAGTCCTTCCAGTAAGTCCACGTCACTCGAGGTGTTCACCTGTTACATCAATAGGAATGAGCTTGGGAGCTCAATAGGAAAACTCAGCAATACAATAGATACTTCCATAGTCATATGACAAAACAATTCATTCATGCAAGTTTAATTAATGATTCACATATGTACATCATTCACAATATCCTTATTATGCTTATAATCTATTATATGCATCTTACATATAAATATACAATATTTCACAATCTCATTGTTACATTCAAGTTCAACAAGAACTATAATCAATGCTCAACAAGTATCAAGATCAATATTCAATAAGTATCATGATCAATTTTCCACAAGTATCAAGATCAATATTCAACAAGTATCAAAATCAATGTTCATCACCCTATCATGTTATGGAGCATCATGATGTAGTAACTTCATACATGGTATACAATCATTCCTCCCAAATAAACAATATTCCATTTTCATAGGGATTCAAGATATGCCAAGTGAATAATGAGTGAAGTGATGCATAATTCATGATGTAAAGTATAATGTGTAATGTGGCGTATGATGTGTAATATGAAGTTTATTATGCAATGCATCGTATGATATGAATGTATGTTTGATGGGACACATTGCAATGCAAAGGTGATTAGGCCAAGCCTTACCGACACGATGACAACGATGACCAAATAATTATTAGTAACCATTGCTTTCAAGGAATATACACAACCCAAGGAAGAATGCTTCCATATTTCCTTTCAAGGAATATATACAACCCAAGTTAGAATGCCACCATCTTACATTTTGTTGGCGAGAAAAGTTCTATTGATGAACGCTCTCGTGAATTATTAAAAAATCTAAGATGTCCTACCCTTAGCCATTTTAGATGGTATAAGGATGTATTTCTAGCTAAAGTTCTTCAAAGAGCTGATGCTAATTCAGACCATTGGAAAGCCAAATTTATTGATGGCTTTTGCCATATATTCCCAATTTTAATGAAAAACAAATTCCTACCAAAGCTAGACCTAGTCAAATGAAATCTGACTATTTGGAACTTTGTAAAAAAGAAATCCAATCCTTAATGGAGAAAAAATTAATTACTACTAGTCAATCTCCATGGAGCTGCACTGCTTTTTATGTCAATAAAAATGCAGAAAAAGAAAGAGGTGCTCCAAGATTAGTAATTAATTATAAACCTCTTAATGATGTTTTACAATGGATTCGATATCCTATTCCTAATAAAAAGGATTTATTAGATAGACTTCAGTCTGCGAAAATCTTTTCCAAATTCGACCTGAAATCAGGTTATTGGCAAATTCAAATTGCCTCTGAAGACAGATACAAAACTGCCTTCACTGTTCCATTTGGACATTATCAATGAAATGTAATGCCATTTGGTTTGAAAAATGCTCCATCTGAATTTCAAAATATCATGAATGAAATTGTCATTCCTTATTCACATTTTGCTATTGTGTATATTGATGATATTTTAATCTTTTCAAAATCAATTGATCAACATTTTAAACATCTCAATATTTTAAAAGATGTAATTATTCGCAATGGTTTAGTACTCTCTGCACCTAAAATGAAATTATTTCAGACAAATGTCAGATTCTTAGGGCATAATATTTGCAATGGAAAAATAATTCCCATTGGCAGATCAATTGAATTTGCATCCAAATTTCCGGATGAAATTACTGATAAAACTCAGTTACAAAGATTTTTAGGTAGTCTCAATTATATATCTGATTATTATAAAGATCTTGCAATTGATACATCCATTTTATATAAAAGGCTTAGAAAGAATCCCACACCATGGACCATTGAACACACCAAGGCTGTTCAAAGAATTAAATTAAAAGCTAAACAATTACCATGTTTATCTTTAGCCAATAATCATTGGTTTAAAATTGTTGAAACAGATGCCTCTAACTTAGGTTATGGTGGTATTCTAAAACAATTAAATCCATCTTCTAATAAAGAAGAATTGATTCGATTTACCAGTGGTATATGGAAATTGGCACAGTTAAATTATTCAACTGTGAAAAAAGAAGTATTATCAATTGTCAAATGTATTTCAAAATTTCAAGATGATCTTTTGAATCAAAATTTTTTACTACGAATTGATTGTAGTTCAGCAAAACAAATTTTGCAAAAAGATATTAAAAATATTGTGTCAAAGCAAATTTTTGCAGGTTGGCAAGCGCAATTATCTAATTTTGATTTTGATATTGAATTTATTAAAGGAGAATCTAACTCTCTTCCTGACTTTCTTACTCGGGAGTTTTTGCAGGGCAATGAGTAG
>JAUPMG010257894.1:0-20955 GCA_031762675.1 Pachysandra terminalis | reverse complement strand
CCCAACTACACAATTATATAATATATATTAATTAAATAAACAAGGTGGAACTCTTTTAAGGTGTTCAGGTCACTACAGGTTCTTCTCTTCTCCCTAGCCAATTTCGTTTTCCCTTTTCTCTCTAGCCAATTCGGTTTTTGTTTTCTTTCCTAATTCCCCTTCTTCTATTTCTCCAAATTTGATCTTTCTTCTTTTTTTTTTATTCGGTTCTGGTTTCCTCTTTCATCCCCTTTTCTTCCCGTAACCAATTTGGTCTCTAGCCTTTTTCTTTTCTTCCCTAGCCAGTTCGATCCCTTTCTGTTCATCCCAATTTGGTCCCTTCCATTCCTTTCCTTCTTGAAGAGAATGACAACACCTTTTCTTTTTAAAACAATGCCAAAGATACCCTTTCTTTAAAACAATGCCAAATATACCCTTTCTTTAAAACAATGCCCAAGATACCCTTTCTTTAAACCGAATCAACATTTGATTCATGAGGAATTGGGTTGAACCAGCTTGGTTGGCGGGCTTGGTTGGTGGCCTTGTTCTTCTTTCTTTCTGACTTTGTTCTTTTTGAGCTTGATCTGACCCGATCTTAATCTGAATTTTCTCGAACATAGCCAAACCTGCACAATTATGAAATATGCATTAATTCATTCATTTAAACACCACTCTAGGACTAATAATCATGAATAATAAGCTTAAAGGTATAATTTCTAGGAACTTATCAAGCTCCATGAAGGTATTTACAGTGTGTGTGCACTCTTGGTTTGTGTGCGAAGTACCTGTACAAGATTTTGTGCAATAAGATGTGTGAACTGCCTAGTTTCAATATGAATTGAGTGTGCATGATGTGATATTATATATTAATGTGATTTTGAGTGATAGTACTATAGCATGAGCTATATGGTATGAAGTTAGAGTGTATAATGATCTTAGTTTGATTAATTATTGTGTGAATTGTATGTGAGTCTTATGTTTGTCTTTTGAATTGTATGGTATTGAGAGTGATGCTTTAGGCACTCACTAGTGATCCTTGTGTGGTGTGTAACACAAGATGTTTGTACTGTTTGTTTGTGTGAGGTGAATTTCCTACTTAGGGTAGACCCCGAAAGGAAATAGGGCAGATTTTCTGCCTAAGGTGCCATTCTCTGAAAGGAAAGATAGCATATTTCCTTCCTTGGGTGCCATTCCCTGAAACGAAAGATTGGGACTTCCTGCCTTGGGTTGTATTCCCTAAAAGTAATGATTACTAACAGTTACATGGTCGTGGTGTCGCATTCTTGGGACAGAGTGTCCTAAAGGATTTGTGGTCGGGATTCATCATTAGGCTTGTCCTAACACCCTTGCATACATGCATCATTTTATACAACACAATGCATTCACATCATACACACCCACCATTCACCTTGCATATCTTTCATTACCATGAAATTGAATATGGTTTAATTGTGTGGCAAATGGTTGAGTACCATGGATAAGATTATGTGCATGAGGATCTGGTTATAACATGACAGGGTCATAAGTATTGATTCTGATATATGTTAAGTTTGATTTTGATCATGAGATTATGGAATCTCGTATGATTATATGTAAGATGTGTAAATTAGTTATAAGCATGATAAGGATATTGTAAATGAATTACTTGCATGTTCTATGAAAATTGTATGAATGAACTGTTTTGTTATATGTCTATGAAAGTATCTACTATAGTGCTTTGGAATTTTCCTATTTAGCTTCCAAGCTCACCCCAATATTGAAATAGGTGAATTCCTCGGGTGATGTGGACTTAGCGGGATGGACTCTAGAGTTGTAGATATGTTTATAGATTACGTTTTTCCTTATTTTACTTTTGACCCCTTGTGGGCAGTATGGATGTAATATGTTAGATATTATGGGTTATCTTGTGATGCTACTACTAAGGTTTTAATTTTATCAGACTTCTGCTAGTTTGTTTAGTTATGTAACCATGAGATTGGTTAAGTATATGTTTGGTTTGACAGCCGACAAATGTGTTTAGAAACAAAAATTAAAATTCACATTGTCAGCGGTCCTAGCCAACAAAGGTTTTTAAAAACATTTTGAAAATTTATATTGTTGGCGGGCCAGGACCACCGACAATAATCTCCTGGACCACCGAGAATGCTTTCCCTGGCCAGCAATAGCACGTGGGTCTCCTTGACCACCGACAAAAGTCCCGTATTTTGTAGTTTGATCAAATGTAAACAAGGGTATAGGTGAACCTCACAAGGATCATCCTAAGCTCACACAACAAGGAAACAGGGATCAATTCACTTGCTCTCATAAATTGAAGTCTCTACTAACACATATGGTATGCAACACATGTTACAGTGGAGCTCTGGGCCAAGCCAAGAGTATATCAACCTCCAACACTGTACGGATCTTAGCCTAGTCTCAATCCATTCACCTAACCTGAGCTCCTTAATCTAGGTCATAATTCTCAAGCACCTTGATTAAGGTCTCATATCCGTCTTCTTCAGATAAAATTTGATTCCCTAAGGAATCTCATCCTGGCTCTTCTAGGGCGCCATATAACTCACAAAGTCCTTTAAATATCCTCAATGTCACAAGTCCTCTTAATGTCTCATCCTGCTCGTAATGCATGCGCCAGAGCTTATCGCTATGTGAGAAGTCGACCAATAGCCTAGTTGCATCGTATCCATATCACCATAATATGGAGGTAATGTGTGTGTAAAGTGTGCATGTAATATACAATCTCATGCCTCATGAAAAGATAAACTCTATTAAATTCTCACTCATGAAATTTAATGTAATATGAGCTGTCTGCATATCAAATGTAGATAAAAACTGTACCACCTAACACAAATCACAATCTACGTAATCCCATCTCTTTGACATGAACCTTAAAAGCTTTTCTAGCTATAAGTTTAGTTATGGGATTGTAGGTGGGATTTTGATGAACACTGTCCACGTAGACGATGATGCTCGCATTTCCTCCTACCTATCTTAGGATCAAGGTAGCTAGATTCTGCTCGGGCCATAACCGCTATGATACGGTTGTTCCCAAGTCGTTTATTTTGCCAAAGATGGAGGAGCGGGTCGATAAGGTGTGGAAGGTAGGTTACGACTACGACCTAATGAAGGGAGATGCTCAACATAGATGGGTACCACCTTAAGTGTTTTCTTCTAAATCCTCTCAATTGCTTTCTCTCTCAATATCTCAAGTATACCAGAGATTCACTAATGAAAATCTCCTAAGTGTGGAGCTAAGTGTAGAGTGCCAAGAGAATTCGATAGTGTCTCCTCACTTTCACTTGGTGCCTTTTTTGTCCACCCCTTAGCCTTAGCCTTCCTAGGCTTTATATAGGTCAAGAGGATCTATAGGGTGACAAGTTTCACCATTCTCCTCATTTGTAACCACAACCCCATAACTCATTAAAATGGTAACTCCCCAAGTTAATGGGGTGCTCTAATGGTCAACTAACTATCTTATGCTTATGGTAACACCTTAATGAAAGCAACTCATATAAGGCAAACCATGTATGGAAACTCACAAGACTGTATGTCATCGTCACTCAACTTCTTCAAACCGCAGGTCGGCGTGCTGTGCTCGACTCGGCCACTGAAGATACTCGTGCCCGTATCCGCCATACCTTAAGGACGCTAAAATAAACCCCTTAGATGGGATCTCACCCAGGACAAAGATATCCTCTCCGGGAAACTCTTACAAATCAAATAATCAGTCAGTACTTAACCAATTATCCATAAGTTTGATCATGCCGTGTCAGACATGATCTTCGGTTCGGTTAACTCATTCTATGTCTAGGATTCTTACATGCAAATGTTGAGCTTTTTTGGACCTCAAAATTGCCAAGACGGACCCTGATACAAATAAATTTCATCATGCTAGGGTTCTTCCTTGCTAAGGACCAAGAAAGACGATCGATAAAAAATAAGCCTGGAAGCCCCCATGCCGGGGTCAACCTTAGCCCTTGGCAGGCTTGACACCCAGGCATTTTTGACTGGGTACCCCCCTTGTTGGGGCCAACCGGGTCCTCGGCAAGGTGGGCGTCCAAACCATTTGGCCTTGGCACCCCTTGTCACAGATATACTTCTCAGTTTTGGACTAGTCTACAGAGAGCTTTGGGGACGCAACTTGATTTCCGCACTGCATTTCCTCCTCAGACGGTCAGGTAGACAGAGTGAGTTCAGCAGATATTAGAGAATATGTTGCGATCTTGTATGTTAGACTTCAAGGGGAGTTGGTGTGATCATCTTCCTCTGGTGGAGTTTTCATACAACAACAACTATTAGTCTAGTATTGGTATGGCTCCTTTTGAGGTGTTTTATGGGAGGCCTTGTAGATCTCCTATTTGTTTGGTGGATGTCGGCAAGATTAGTGTTCTTGGACAGGAGCTTATCCAAGAGACTACTGAGATGGTGAAAGTGATCAGAGAGAGATTGCGTGCAGTTCAAATCGTCAGAAGCATTATACAGATCGGAGGAGCCGAGACCTCAAGTTCGTTGTTGGTGACCATGTCTTCTTAAAGGTTTCACCTATGAAGGGCGTGATGAGATTTGACAAGAGGAGAAAGTTAGCACCACCTTTTATCGGACATTTTGAGGTGTTGGAGTGTTTTGGGGGCGTGGCTTATCGGATTGCGTTACCACCGCAATTTGCAGAAATGCATAATGTCTTTCACGTGTCGATGTTGCGGAAGTACGAACTGGATCCTTTGCATGTTCTTGACTGGAGGTAACTACAACTTCATGGGGATGTATCATACAAGGAATCACCGATGCGGATCCTAGACCGAAAGGAACAAGTGCTGAGAACGAAGACCACTTCGTCAGTGAAGATCCCTTGGAATTATCTAGATGATTCAGAAGCATCAGGGGAGCCTGAATCAGAGATTCAGGAACACTATCCTACATTGTTTGCGGATTGAGGTACGTAAATTTCGGGAAAAATTTCTTTTATGGGAGGTAGATTAATTGTAGTGATATGCACCCTTAATTCTATTTAAAATGATGTATTTATCTTTTATAGATGATTTAAAATCAGATCTTATTAGCATTATATCTAATTACTTTGATTTGGTATCTATTTGAAATGTAAAAAATAATAATGGGGATTAATATGTTATTATGATAAATATTGGGGTGATTGTGTAATTATGTTTTTTCGGGTCGAGCCTTTGGGCTGGAATATGTGGGGACTAGACTTGGGTGGTCGGTTAGGCTCATGTAGCTAACCCTTGGGGCTTTTAGTCTTTTTACCTGGATTTGAGTTGAATGGGACAAGAAGAGAATGCACGATTCTCTCCTCCTCCATTTGTGTTGTCATGCACTTATGGAAAACATCCATAATTGCATTTAACTTATTGTTTTGAGGGATTCTACCAAAAGAGTTTGAATCCCTTATGCGTGTGTTGTAGAAGAGAAAATAAGAAGAGAAGAAAACCAAGGAGGAAAACTACACGGCTAAAGAAAAATAGGTTTTTGGTGCTGATCATTGAAAGGAAGAAGAAAACCTACTATTGAGATTTCTGGAAATTATCAAGAGAGCTACGTTCCTTGAGTTTATCTCTTAGCATTATCTAATGTGTGGGTTTTCTGTGTATTAATGATGTGATGTGAGAATGAATAAATGCATGTGTATATGTATTGATTTTTCTGGGTTTAAAGAATGGTGGAGCATAATTAGGAGTGACTATAAGTATATAGGTTATGATGGGTTGAATGGTTTATGATGTTGTGTATGATGGATGGGGTGACTTCTTATACATGTTTGATATTGATGTTGATTGAATGCCTAATGAATTGACCTGATTTAATTACCTAACTTGCCATGTTGGTGTGAGTATGATAATCCATGATAAAAATGTATAGGGTGTGTAGGGTTTTTATTTCTGGGTTAAAGTGTTATGTATAAGGTGTTTGGAGGTTGATCTTTTAAAAAGGATCAATTTGTCTGGGTTTCAGGACTTTTGGCATACCCCTCGGTTTGCCGAAATACCTAGGATAGGGCTTGGCAGGCCCCTCGAGAAACTGAACATCCTGTCGAAGTTGGTTATGAGTTTCTAGGGTTATTGGTCAGGCTATCGAAGTGAGCTCGGAAAACTGAAAGGTCTGCTAAAGCACTATGTGAATTTAAGAAGGTTTCTGGTTTGGCAATTGAAACTAGGTCGGTCAACCGAAAGGGCTGCCGAAACCCTTTGGCACACCTTCAGTTAGGGGTCGGCAAACCGAGAATTCCAACCATGGTCCAATGAGTGTGATGTTTCACAAATAGTTCTCTAACATGTCTATTAGATGTAATATGATGTTAGTTTCTGAAATAAAAGTGTTTATGATGGTATTAATGCTTATGATGTATGATGACCATGCCATACTGTTCTATGTGAACTGAGTATTGTGTTTTATGATTATGATAAGATCATATGTTGATGATTTGACATGAGTATTATGTGTCTGATGGAATTGGGTGTTCTAGGATGATATGCATAAGATATGCATGATGTGTGATGAATGGTCCATGTGAAGCCAAGCTGGTTCCGGATTCCAATGAAAGTTAAACAGGTAAGACTATGCATACATGAGATTCCCTGAAAGACTAGGGTCCATCCTGCACCTTGGGTTGTATTCCCAGAAAATGGTTGGGTGGATTCATACCTGGGGTTGTATTCCTGTAAAGAAGAGGGGCTATGCCAGACATTCCTTGGGTTAATGAATTCCCATAATATGATGGAGGTGTGACTACAGGTTTTAAGCGAGGCTTAACATGAGACAACGCAAAGCATCATTCATTTCATAGTTTAGGAAACATTGGTGCATTCCCATTTCATCATCATCTTAGATCATTTGCTTGTTCTCATCCTCATCTCATAGCATTACATACGCATTTCACTTATCCTATGTCATTTATTTCTATTCTTGCCTATGCTTTAATGTCAGATGAGTTCATTGTTGTATGTTGTATGCATGTTATATACATATGATGTTGCATGTTGTTGGGTAATGAAAGGAGGCATAGACTTTTGGTTACCTATTGGGCCTCCAAGGCTCGCGCCTTCATGCACAAAATTCCAGGTCACCAATGAAGATGAGGAGCCTTGTGGATGGACATAGAAGTGGACTGATTTAGATGTCAAGATTATTGTTATTCTATTTTACTACTTTTTTGTCCAGACTTTGTGATGTAATTTGAATCTATGAGAGCATGGATGTTTGGTGTTTTAATGTTATCTCATTCATTAAGAAGTTGATGCAAATATTATTGGTTTTGGTTTTATTTAATGATTAAATCTTCCGTATTGTTATATTATTCTCTGATTTTGGTACTGCGAATGGTGATTGGTTTGTGGACTGCATCCAAGGGGTTTGGATCCGAAGGTCACACCTCGAGATCCTAGAGATTACATATCTCGAACTTGGGGGCACGACACTAGGGGTGGAGCCTGAGGTTATGCTCTCGATATCTGTGTTTCCACGCCTTTTGATGCGATCCAGGTTTTGGGGTGCGAGAAATCAGTTCCCTTGAAGAATCCTCAAAAGATTCCTCAACAACAATGGTTGCACCTGGATCATGAGTGGTGAGCTTGAGTTTCTTATGAATGGATCTTCTCTCAGGCATAGGAAGAGGCACTAGAGGATCTAATTTATTCTAATTCTTCAACAGAAAAGGTGCAAGGGAAAGCGTAAGGGACAGTCGCTTTGTAATAAAAGGCTGGGTGTTTGGAGGAGATTGGTAGAGCCTCAACAATGTCTACTTTACTTAAGAAAAAAACATAGGATCAAGCAGTCAGCATAAAATTCAAAGGGCTGTAGCAGATATTATGGAAAGATAACAGAAGCATTGCTATTGTCCATAGGGATGTCCATCGACAACCAAACGATAGTATAGGACTTCGTCTTATTGGCCGAAGCGTAGAGTTCGTAAAAAGCAACACCCTCGAACATACGAGAAATTGTAGGGTCAATGGGATTGACCATGCCTAGACTGACTTTGGGAATGTCATGGATTTCTTGGTCAAAAGGGGTAAAGGAACGGAGGATGTTCATGGTGAAATTAGGGCTAATACCAAACTTGTGACTTAACCAATCATCTAGGACTTTTTATGATGTTCTTGGACCCTACGGTCGAGACCTTCCATGGCCTTTTGCTTAAGGACAGACAGTCGGTCATGAGGGTTCCATATTGTTGGTAAAACTCTTCAAACTTTTGAACGACCTGACCTGGGTTGAGAGTACCTAGCTGAGATGGCTCAAAAATGTGTGGTTGTTCAATGGTCCCTTGAACCTTTTTCTTACTTTCCTTGTGGCAAGAGCAAGATCTAAGTCAATCTTTGAAGCATAAGGAGTAGCGGGCATTGTAGGAGCCTTTACAGAAGACCTGGAAGGAGAAGGAGGAGGTAGATAAAGTCTTGAGAGGTAGTTTTTCTCTTCTTTAGAAAAATGGCCCTGACATAGTCGACCCACCAGGATCTAAAAACTGGAAGACATGATGGATGATTGGGAGGACATAACATGGTGAAACCTTGGAAAGGACTGGTGCCTATTCTCAACCTTCCCAATGATTGCCACGTCATTATTTATCGGACGAGAGTTGAACAACCGATTGAAAGAAAGAAGTGGCACACAAGGCAACCCTGTGTAAACCCAAACTGACGGGCAAGCAGATTTGGAAGATAGACTTTCACGCTAGCCTTTTGGTCTACGTCAGGGGTACCTAGAGTGAACCTGCTGAAATGAAGGTTATGAGAAAGGAGGAAGGAAGACCATATGAAATCCCTTCGATCGCTCTCCTCAAGGTCATCAGCCTTGTCAAAGTCATCAAAGGTAAGGAGGCTAGGGTCTGGAGGAACGATCGTGAAGGGACAAAACAGAGAATCGGGTCGATTGACCGGAAGGGTAAGGAAAAAATGGAAGCATTCCTATAAGGATTTCTTAGGAATAAAGAGACTTGGGCATCGACGGTCGGAGAACTGTAAATTGGGACGAGAATTGATGAGTGATTGAGCAAACACAATGAGGAAATATTCAAAACAATAGAATTACAACAGCCAAAGAGGACCATCAGATTTTTTCAAATCATGAAAAGAAAGTTCACAAAGACCTCGATAATGGTGAGACAGAAAAAAATGGAGCCGAAGCAAGTTTTTGATCAAAAACCAATGCGATGGCTACCTAGGAGTACTCCTTGGTCATCTAACCAGAGGTAATACAAAGAGACCTACATAGAAGCACCAAAATAAAAGAACAATGCTCTTGAGCAGTGGGGGGTGATCCTTTTCTTCTCAAAGGCCACAAACCGGCCATGAGAAATATGTTCAACTTTGGGGTCAAATGAGATGTCACCAGGAAGTTCGGGCAAAAGAGAACAAACATACTCACCAATCAGAGAAATTCTAGTGAGAGCATAAACGTCTAGAACTGTGATACTCATCAGGCCGTAGGGAAAGTGAAAAGTTGGAAGTCCTACACCAAAGGCAAAAGAGAGCGGCCAAGATGTTGTGATGCATACAGTGCTCATAGAGAGAATATTGCATTGACGGAATGATGAAAGACTACTGTCTAGTATTGGAGAATTTGAAGATCGATACTTTCTCTCGCCTTTATGATTCAGTGAAGTGTACCGGTCATACTATGGCTTTAAAGGGAGATGTTGCATGGAAGTCTAACAGGAAGTCTACTTCGCCATACGGAAATTACTCTAATCGAGAGCAAACGTTGTATCATTTACTAGACTAGTCTATTTCATTTCCTTTTATGCTCAAGCTCTTAGGGATAATTTATAGTTCTTTCATTACCAATATGAGTTTCGAACTACATGCAAAATGTCAAATACTCAGAAAAAAAAAAGAACACTGACAATAAAGGTATCTATGCTGCTACACAGCAATCCACATCAATCTGACATTGCTGGCACCTCTAGAAGGTCCGCCAGTAGTGGGCCATGACTGAACCTATTGTTCTTAAGCCAAGAGCGTACAGCAGAAATTCAACCATCACCACCTGCCAATCTGGCTTTAACAACAGATAGCTCTTCTTCTCCTCCTAACAGTTGGGCACGCAATGCCTCAATCTTAGCCTCATAACTGGCTACGCGAGACTCTAGGTCCTAATGGATAGTAGAAAAAACCCTCAACTCTCGATAACATGTTAGGTGCCCTAAGGCTTCCTCCATGGCGTCCAAGTGCGTTGTCAACCAATCTAGCTTCACCCAGCTGCTAGGGGATCCTCTAGCTCCTTCTGCACATCATAGAGATCCTCTACGGTAAAAGCAGAGAGCTATGTCTCCTGGAGACGTCACACCAGTAAACATACAGCTGAGTAGAAAAAGGCTCGAAGGCAAGGACTGGAAAAGGATATTTCAGTACCAGGATCGTCGTAACAGTCAACGATCCTCCGAAGAGTGGAGTCGTAAGCAGAAGGAATGAAGATTTTCTTTATGAACATAAAGCGAGTGCCCGATTCAACAGAAGGAATGAGTGGATCAACATAAGCATCAACACTTTTTGGATCCAAGAGTCCATCATCAATAGAATCATGAGAATGACCACTCTCACTAGAGGCATCGACAGCATGAACGCCTTCCTCCTCAAGAATCGAGGATCCCGGGGGTACATCCACGATCGGATCAAACACTACCACCTGTCTAGGAGGAGTCAACACTAAGGGAGCTTAAAGACTACTCCTCTTCCTTTGTCATTTGAACGATATCTTCCTCGAAGGTACCGTGGAAGAAATAGGAGTCTCCTCCCTTGCAAAGGGGAGTATCAGTAGTAGCGTCCCCAACACCAGGAGTTGGAGGACATTAACTCCTGGGGGACTCACTTGCAATAGATAAGATGATTACTTCACATAAGAAAAAGATATGCTTAAAATGAAACATACACTAGCAAGAGAAAAATCAACGTCTCACCCCTCTTAGTCGAGCGTGATGTAAGGGAAGTACTAGGAGAGACTGATTACACTGACGCCACCCTACTTAAACCAAGGCTGCGATGTTGTAAGTCAAATTCAATATTGATGGGGCAGGAGTCATGAATTTGGCCCTCAGCGGCATCATCTCCTTTATCTTCTTCAACCTCCTAATCGGAGGTCGGTGTTTCCTCTTCCGGAACAAGGACTGGAGGACTACTCATGGGGCGCTGACTGCGTTTGGAGAATGAGCCAGCATGGCCTATTAGCTGCACCTATGAGAGAAAGAACAAGTAGATTATGGAACTGATCAATACAATGCAAGAATAAGGAAAGTATGTGCACATGCATTTGCTCTTGATGATTTCAGCAAAATCCCGAGGATTAGCTGTTGATGATTTCAGCACAATCTCATGGATGATTGGTCCCGAGGAGGCTTGATCATGATAAGGATCGGTCCTGAGTAGGATCGGTCTAGAGTAGGATCGGTCACGAGGAGAATCGGTCCCGAGGATGATCGGGCAGTGACACCCCAAAGCAAAAAAAGAAAAGAAAATAATGAGACTGATATTTGTTACCAGTCCTATGGGACTAGTACAGACGTCAAATCCTAGGAGCAGAGGGGCATCAATAGTAGATCCCAACTCTGTGGGAGTTGGTACGGGCATTGGAAGCCGATTCCAAGGCGGATGAGGTGGCGCTAACGAAGCAAAATAAAAAAAAAGAGAGAATGATATTTTTACCAGTCCTGTGGGAGTGGGATAGGCGTCAAAGCCCAAGAGCAGGGTGTGTCAATAGCAGATCCCAACTCTATGGGAATTGGTACTGGCGCCGGAAGCCGATTCCAAGGCGGATGATGTGGCGCTGACCAAAAAAAATAGAAATAATGATATTTTTACCAATCCTGTGGGACTGGTACAGGCGTCAAAGCCCAAGAGCAGAGGCGTCAACAACAGATCCCATGTCTATGGGAGTTGGTCCGTCGGAAGCCAATTCCAAGGCGGATGAGGTGGCGCTGACCAAAAAAAAATAGAGAATGATATTTTTACCAATCTTGTGGGACTGGTATAGGCGTCAAAGCCCAAGAGCAGGGGGCGTTAACAGTAGATCCCAACTCTGTGGGAGATGGTACGGGCGCCGAAAGCTGCTTCCAAGGCGGATGAGGTTGCACTAACCAAAAAGAAAGAGAGAATGATATTTTTTACCAATCCAGTGGGACTGGTACAGACGTCGAAGCCTAAGAGCAGAGGGCGTCAACAACAGATCCCAACTCTATGGGAGTTGGTACGGGTGTCGGAAGCCAAATCCAAGGCGGATGAGGTGGCACTGACGAAGCAGAAAAAGAAAAAGAAAAAAGAATGATACTTTTTACCAGTCTTGTGGGATAGTCAGTTGGGACTGGTACAGGCTTCAAAGCCCAAGAGCAGGGGGGACGTCAAAAGCATATCCCAACTCTGTGGGAATTGGTACGGACGCCGAAAGCAGATTCCAAAGCTGATGAGGTGGCACCAAGTAAATGAAGTATTTATTTATTGTCTTGATAATATTATCAGTCCTGTTGAACTGATATTACCGACGCCAAACAACGGAAGTGGGGGTATCAAAGATAGCCAAAAAAAAGTTTCAAAGGCATGATGTCATTCCAATAATGCTTAAGGTAGGCTATGACACCAGGGTAGGATATGACGCCAAGCCCAAAAAAGAAATTGCAAAGGCAGGATGCCATGCATGACGTCATGCCAATGATGCAGGAGGTAGGCTATGATGCTAAGCCTAAAAAAAATTTCAAAGGCATGATGTCTTGCCAATGGTGCTGGAGGTAGGCTATGACGTCAAGCCCAAAAAAAGGTGGGGAGGAACTTATGACATCACCCTATGACGTCACCTTAATCCAAATCACAAGGCATTGACGCCTTAACCCATCAAAAGAAAAGGGAAGGCATCAAAACCGATGATGAGGGGGGATGTCGATGGCCGTCCCCAGACCCTAGAATAGGGGGGTGTCGATGGCTGTCACCAGATCTCGGGAACAAAAGGGGGCGTCGAAGGCAGCCTCGGCCTACGGGTGAGGTGGCGTCAGGAAAACTCAAAATTTATTGACTTTTTTATTAAGTCCTGTGGGTACTGATCCTACTGGCACCAGAACCTATGTGTAGAGGGGGCGTCAAAAGCAGCCTCTGGTCTGCGGGTGAGGTGACGCTAGGAAAATTTGAAAATTAGTTGACTTTTGGTCAAAAATAAAATATTTAAGTCCCGTGGGAACTGATCCTACTGGGCCCAGACCCTAGAAGTAGAGGGGGGTCAAATGCAGCCTCCAGGCTGCGGGTGAGGTGGCAACAGGAAAATTTGAAAATTAGTTGACTTTTGGTCAAAATAAAATATTTAAGTCCCGTGGGGACTAATAGTATTGGTGCTAGACCCTAGGAGTAGAGGGGGTGTCAAAGGCAGTCTCTGGCCTGCGGGTGAGGTGGCATTAGGAAAATTTGAAAATTAGTTGACTTTTGGTCAAAATATAATATTTAAGTCCCCTGGGGACTGATAGTATTGGTGCCAGACCCCAGGAGCAGAGGGGGCATCAAAGGCAGCCTTCGGCCTGCAGATGAGGTGGCGCTAGGAAAATTTGAAAATTTGTTGACGTTTTGGTCAAATAAAATATTAAATCCCGTAGGGACTGATCCTACTGTCACCAGACCCTAGGAGCAGGGGGAATCAAAGGCAGCCTCATTTTGCAGATAAGGTGGCGTCAGGCACTACCATTATGATTTAATATTACCAAGTCCCGTGGGAACTGGTGTATGTACCAAAGCCTAAGAACAAAAAGGGGAGAGATCAAAAGCAGAGCCCAATCTTGTGGGATTGTTCCTAGCAACAAACAATGTACGCCAACGATGACCATCATATTACCACATGACCACGACTGGAGGCCGACATAGAAGTGCGCCTCACATTTACCTAAAAGATGTGTTTCTATACTCTATGGCGGGATGCCAATACTCCACTGCAAGATGCCGACTTAGAGATGCGTCTCTATACTCCATGGCGGATGCCCATACTCCACGGCGAGATGCTGACTTAGAGATGATTCTCTATATTTAATGGCGGGATGCCAGTACTACACGATGGGATACCGAATTAGAGATGTGTCTCTATACTTCATGGCTGGATGCCAACTTAGAGATGCGTCTCTATACTCCATGGCGGATGCCCATACTCCACGGCGAGATGCTGCCTTAGAGATGATTCTCTATACTCCACGCCACGCCAATGCTCAAGGGAAATGATTGGCGCGCGGTGACATTGTAAGTCAAACTATACCTTGACCACTGCAATATCTTGAAGATGATCGCCGTGGTCAGGGGAACTAAAATGTAGATATGAAAAATTGTAAGGGCAAATAGCCCAATAACAGACCGCCATGTGTCAGGACTGTGACCGACACGTAGCGAGATCCCCACTAATACCCATGGGTATAACCCTCGGGAACTTGATAAGGAAGAACCCCGGTCGGTTCGAGGAACTGGTTCAAGGAATATACGAATGAGGCATAGATATAGAGAGAAGGTAGTGCGCTACCGTGATGACCCATTATTACATAAATCACAAGATGATCAATACTACAATGAATATGCAATGAAGCTAATATTAACATGTACTCTACAGCGGAATGTGAGACCCCTTTATTGCAAGATGCCAATCAGAAATACTTCTTAAGTCATACTCGAGGGTGCCAACCTGTGATGGGACAACCCCTTGGGTTCTTGAGATCCCCACTTGTGCTGGGACATCCTCTCAAGTCATACTCGAGGGCGCCGACTTGAGATGGAACAACCCCTCGGGTTATTGAGAGCCTTAGGGGTGCGCTTCACGTTTACCAAAGAGATGCGTCTCGGTGAACACGACGATATGAATTTACACCTAAGGGGAGAGACAGCTCTGGATGTTGTAAGACGTCGACACATCGATATGAATTTACACCTAAAGAGCGAGAGCTCCCTGGAAGTGGTAAGACATCGATACTATCATCCGTCTAGAGCGATGCTCGATGACGTCGTAAGAGATATTATCCTCCGTCTAGAGCGATGCTCAATGACGTCGTAGGCGATACTACCCTCCGTCTAGAGCGAGACTCGATGGCGTTGTAGGCGATATTATCCTCCATCTAGAGCGATGCTCGATGACGTCGTAGGCGATACTACCTCCATCACTACAAAATAGGGGTTTTTGCTGGCGGTCTGAAACCACCAGCAAACGTCTCCAAACCGCCTTTCTTTCCTTAGTCAGCGGTCTAGAAGATCCCCGCCTTACCCATCACCGGGCAAAGCTTTATCGGCGGACGGGACGGCGGTTTACATTGCCCATCGTCAATGGATGGACCTATCCTCGGCGGTTTTAGCCCGCCGTTATATATTCCATTTAGCAGCAGGTAGGACATAAATGGACGACAGTCTTTGACACCTCTGTTAAATACAGAACAATCCCCGACGGTCTAAAACCGCTGTCCAAAGCCTATGATATTGACTTGAGACGGCGGTTTTGGCCCGCCGTTAATAATTAACTAATAGGCGGCGATCACAAACCACTGTTAAATGGGGTGTTAATTATTTATATTGGCCCTTGGACGGCGGTCCAAACCACCATGAAAAATAGGTTATTAACGGCGGTCTTATAAGACCGCCGTTAATAACCTGTTTTTTTTTTTTTAAATAGTTTTCATATTTCTACATGATTACGAACCTACAAATAAATACTATTCAATTCTATGAAACCTGTAGAAGAGAAAACATCATTCAATTAAACCTTCGAGTAAACCTGTAAAAAAAACTTAATTATATATATAATATATATTAATAGCAACCACACATGTTATGATCAAGAACAAATATAAGGTGATATATACAAATGTCCAAGGTAAAGTCTATTACATTAAATCATAATATAATATACAAACGTCCAAGGTAATATATACAAATGCCATAGGGATCATGAGTGCATGGATAGCGAAAGTTGCTATGGATCTTGATGATGAACACCTCCAAGCCTTGCTAGTCTCCTCCACCCTACAATTACAGATTATATAAACTAGTTTTAGTTATCATGGTTATATTAAAGTAAATATCAAATCTATAACAATTGTTTATAGACATGTTGATATAGATTCCACCTGCTGACGAATCAAGTTCAGTACGAAGCGTTGTAAGTCAGCCAGCCGAGCACTATGGTCGGTCTGGACAGCAACTAGCCTAGCACTCGTCTCGGCCTGGACAGCAGCTAGCCGAACAATCTCCTGATCCTTCTAAACCAGCTAAGCATTCACCTCCTCTAGACTAGATCACAAGCTAGCGACCTCCACCTCTCTAGTCATGCTCTCATGAGACTGCAGCCACAAGTTGGATGGTGTATGTCCCATCCCCATCCCACGAACACGGCCATGCCTCTCGAATCCCATGACCTGAGCATAGGTGTCATCACAGCCGGTGCTATCTTGCGATCCCTCTAGGAGGGACGCTTTAGCCTGGTCCATCTGTTCCTACAAACATACAACATATATATGATTAGGAAAAACCTTGCAATTCATCAAAATCATGCTGTTTTTTAAACAACATGCATTGGAAAATTTCACTCTGGTTTTAGTACTTCAGATACACATCTGCATATGGATGAATTATCCTCCAATTTGAAATTTGTAATCAATGGTACCACATATAACACTCACATTAAATTCTAAACAAGATGCATACAAAGGACAACAATAACAACAACAACAACAACAACAACAACAACAACAACAACAATGCGTTATACCAGTAACATGAATTATGTTCCATCATCACAGTCGGCAACAAGAATCCTCCACTCTAGAAGCTAAATAGATTATCAGGGCAGCATAGGAGCTTTGTTATTAGGTACTTTTAAGAAATAGACACTTTACAACATAACAATTGACTCTAACCACTATAGTCATTTGCAAGTCAATTGTTTGATGAAGCGCACCTCAAAGCCTCCACCAAGTCATGTCAACATTCATCAACACACTTGAAAGATATGGCATTAGTTACATTCTTGAAAGAATATAAACCAGAAATTAAGACAAAAGTGTTCTGATTGAAGCCATTCTTTCTAGCCATGTTTGGACTGTGGCTTCTCTTACTATAAAGCCTCTCGAAAAATTTCTCTAGTGTCAGTTTTCTTACAAAACCCTAAGTGTGCCACATAAACTTTTTAATATAATCCAAAAAGTCCTCAAAATATATGTTTTTCACCAACTAAGAAAAGCATTATCTTATCTCTTTAGTTATTCTATGTTTTTAGATTCATAGGTGTCAAATAAGCATATGAATATCCTACCTTGTGATTATCTAGTGTAAACATAATTTGATTTTGATTACATATAAATGAAACCTAAAGAACAAAAAAAAAAAAAAAAACTAGAGATTACTTACTATAAAGGAAGCAGCCAAAGTAGAGATAGGCTCTCCACTCTTTTTCTTATGTGTCTTCGAAAAGATAGCTGCCCGAGGGACCGGCTATTCGGATCCAGTCTTCAGTTGCTATTAGAACACAAAAAAAGACATGTTATCAAATTACAAGTATGTAAAATTCTAAAAAAAATTATTAACTTAGTAGATAATAATTTATTAGAAATTTATCTCTTCCTCCCTCACCCTAGCAAAGCACTTCAAGCCAGACGTATGCATGAGTATTTATCTCGCTCAAGTCCTGCATCACATAATCAACAAGTAGGTGTTAATTATTTATTGTAATTTGTAGTCCATGATAATAAGGAAATATAAAAGATATACAATACATATACCGTGGCCCTATCAGAATTCCATAGGGCGATCATGTTACGCCACTGGACTTCTGGACAGTTCTTGGGACAATTTTCGTACCACCTCACATTGTCGGGGAATTTCTTAAATATTTTTTTTCTTAAGGGATGTCCTATATCCCTCCCTTTTTTCCGAATGGACTCCAAACAATATTTCTGCCGGTGAGCCGGGATGTCAAATTTTTGTTGCATTGCACAAACCAAGGAATCACGTAGAATTATATTAGAAAATAGAAAAATTACATTAGAAAGTAAAAAAAATTACATTACTTAAGAAAGTAGAAAAATTATTTATTAATCATTTGCCAGGCACGCTCCTGAGGCTCCGACGTAATAGCTCTCCATCTTGGGGCATCTAGTCTAAAAAACTGGGGATCCCAAGCTAGCACTCCAAAATAGCTAACCAACTTTCCTCCATTTTGGCTGATGGGAATCCCCAAATGATCTAGTTGGACCAACATCTTCTGCTTTGTAGGCAGTCGAAGAAGGTCCAGGCACCGAGTCGGGCCTCGAGACATCTTCGGTGCTAGTGACTATGTAGACGGCCCGACATCATCATGGGAGCCGTCAGTCATATCTGAGATTTAAGATAAGAAGAAAAAAAACATGTTAGAAAAGTTAGTGAAACAAAGGAAATAAGGAAAGCATTAATATCAAATATTTAACATTCAAATTCCATATCTTAACAGTCCAGATACCTATTTAACATTCAAATAATTATTTAGCATTCAAATCCCGTACACAGACTGTCCAGAGCAAAAGAAAAAGATTTAATCGTATAAAAATCTTCAATAAGTTATTTAAGAAAAACAAGAGTTCCTCCGCAAACAAAGTAGTTGCGTTTGCTGTTCGTTTACATAATGCCTTTCAATCACTTGAAGGACATGATATTGCTCAGTTTCAGAATAATTATTTGACTTAGAAATCTCATACCGGGACGGTCCAGATAGCCATTTAACTTACAAAATTCATATCTGGTAAGTCTAGATAATTATTTAATATTCAAATTCCACAACGGGTCAGTCCAGATAATTATTTGACTTACAAATCTCATACCCAGACTATCCAAATAGCCAATTAACTTAAAAATCTCAAACTGGGACCGTTTAAATAATTATTTGACTTCTAAATCTCATACAACCGCTGTCCAGATAATTATTTGACTTACAAGTCTCATACCCGGACGGTCCAGAAAGCCATTTAACTTACAAGTCTCATACCGGGACGGTCCAAATAGCCATTTAACTTACAAGTCTCATATCGGGAGGATCTAGATAGCCATTTAACTTACAAGTCTCATACCGGGACTGTCCAGGTAGTGATTTGACTTACAAATCTCATACCCTGACTGTCCAAATAATTATTTGACTTAAAAATCTCATACCCGGACTGTCCAGAGAACTATTTGACTTACAAATCTCATACCCGGCCTGTCCAGATTATTATTTGACTTACAAGTCTCATACCCGGACTATCCATATAATTATTTTACTTACAAATTTCATATCGGGACGGTCCAAATAGCCATTTAACTTACAAATTTCATATCTAGTAAGTCTAGATAATTATTTAACATTCAAAGTCCATAATGGGTCAGTGCAGATAATTATTTAACATACAGTATACACTGGAACAATTACATTAAGCGCTTTCGGATTCATTTTTATCAAAATCCGATTCATCTTCGGTTGATTCTTCATCTTCGGTTAATTCTTCATCTTCAATAGGAGGTGTGTTGTGCTCATTCCATTGTTGGGATGTGGATAATAGTCCAAAACCACCACCCTCAATGGTTTGTCTTGGCACGTCCTCCCTCACCCAACTAAGACCACCATCGTCGTGATGTTTCGTGCTTTCTATGAGTTGATCGACAAATGGCTCATTCTCTAAAAAATCAACATTAACACCAGTAGAATCGCCATCTATGTCGAACAAGTCTTTAGGTTTTTTCTTTATTACAGTATGCCACTCTGGTTCACTGGGGTCTTGAACATAGAACACTTGTTCTTCTTGAGATGTTAAAACATAGGGTTCATCAATACCTTGGAGCGCAGGTAACAACCTGTTAAAGTTGACAAGTGTGAACATGAACTCATCTTTCTTAATTCCTCATCCCTGTGCCATCACATCTACCCACTCACACTTGAACATAATGAACTTTAATCATCCTGAGTATGACAGCTTTACAATATCCGTTAATCGACCGTAATATGTAATTTCTCCAACGATAGGGTTTCCGTCTCGTACAGATGCATAACTTGTACCGCTCGCGGCTACTGCAACTCCACTATTCTAATTGTTCCGTCTGATCTCCTTGTCTATAGTATGAAGTCTATACCCATTTACGATGTAACCTTTGAACCTTTTTGCAATTGATGTTGGACCATGGGCAAGTGAGATGATATCGTCGGGTATCTCAATATTTGTCTCTAAGAGCAAATTAACCTAATGTGAATCAAAGTTAGCTCTATTAGTCTATATTTCATCCCGCATGAAAAACAGGCTTGATGGAAGATAACAACTTATCTCATTTTTGAACCAATCAATGAACTTTTCATTGTGCATCCTCTGTTGTACATGGGGAAGGGCTCTGTAATTGATCATATTAATTTGGTCCTGGTGTTGCCTAAAATTTTTTACATGGTATATGTCAATTAGTTGTGTAAATAAGTTGTACTAGTGATTGTGTTCTTATTGACTTACATGGGATAGTTAGCAACCTTGCCACAATTGAATAATACATATTGATGTGTCTGCCACCACTCTAAACCACTTAGTTCGAATGGCTCGGCACCACCAATTGCGCTATCATCGTAGTTCCTTTCAGTCGATTGAACCTCGTTTTGATGTTCGATAAATACCTTGAGCAAAATGCTAGGCATTCTTCTGCTACATAACCTTCAGCAATAGATCATTCTGGTTGAGCTCGATTACGCATATATAACTTTAGTTTGTACAAATACCTATAGACATAACTATTACTCATTACACTTGCTTAGAATACAATTTCAACATATGTTAGTGCATCTTGTATCATTTTAGAAATGTACCTTTTAATGGGATACATCTATCGGTACTGTACAGGTCAACCCAACCTTGCCTCTCTAGCCAGATGGATTGACAAATGCACCATAACGTCGAAGAATGCATGCGAGAATATCTTCTCCAAGTGACATAATGTAATGGCAATGCGTTCCTCAAGTCGGGTCAAATCTTGGTCTCGAAAGGCTTTCGAACAC